>OV839567.1:21967537-22151230 GCA_929447395.1 Epistrophe grossulariae | reverse complement strand
TCCCCTACTCTATTTATCTTTAATTCATTAGCTTTACTTTTGTCTTTAAGTAATCAAGGTTCTCCAAACTCACAATTACTGTGCATTCAAAAAAAAACTTTAGATCAAGCTTTCTTGATAATCAAAATTATTTGTTCAATTATTTTTTTTATTATTTTCTGTCATTTCAAAATCTGTTCTAAATTCTAATGGAAGCAATAGTGTAATTTACTTCTTTTTTTTTCCTTTTTGTTTGATTTTTTTTGTTGTACACTTATTTTCCAAATAAATCTATGTTTCTTTCACTGATTGAACTTTTCACTTTCACTTTTCTTCTTATTTCTTTTTCTCTTCTAGATGCAATCCTTTTTTTTTTAACAAATCGGGAACTAATCCTATTTCGTCAGGATTAATGACCTGGCATACGGTTGTGTTTGAGATGCCTATAGATGACTCTAAGAAATTGCAGTTGAGTTTTAATGCTTTTCTAAAATGCGTAACTCGATCTTACCTTCAAAAAGAAAGGATATTCACCATCGGCGAATCGAATGGAAATTTTTCTTTTCAAGAGTTCCACCAGCAGAAACTCTGGGACAATTCCACGATCTTTTCGTGTTTCGGAAAACTTTTGGTGGTTTGGGTTCTGTCGTGACAAAACCAATTCCGGGCAAACCAAATCAAAAAATTGACTCACGAGATGTGAGATACCCCCGTGTTGGGGTCACCTGATGACGAACAGAATGTTCTGAGGTTATATCCTTTTCCCACTTCTTGGAAGCAAGGCGCCTTAGCGCATGGATTTTAACCTTTAAAAAAAATGAAAGTTTTTCTATTACCACCTAGTGCGATCTAAACCGATTGTTTCTTACTTATAGGTATATGAGTGGTAGAACTCGAAGTGACGAGGCAGATATTCTTACTTCCACCTGAGGTTAAGTGTCTCGATCGTGGACAATCTCATTCAAGACGGATTGTATTTTTGACATTAGCACGACCAAACATGTGTCGACTTACTAGGCCAGCGATTCCTAAGGACTACAAATCTTGAGTTGTATATTCTGTTTTTTTTTTTTTATAAAAAGGAGGTAGAGTCTTACCTTTAATTATTGTTGGATTGCAATTTCCTTAGGGAATTATGCAGCGTGTGGTGTAAGTACCTATGTGGTTACACTTTAATTTATTGGTTTTTTTTTTGTTTCTTTTTGGTTTTTTTTATTTCTACCCGGATACAAATGTTCTTTTCTTTTCTTTACTTTTTTTTTCTTTTGTTTTTTTTGGGTTGATGGTTAGCGATAAGCTAACAAGTGTTGCGGGCGATGGCTGCAAATGAAAAGACACAATCAAGCCACGAGTGAGTCAAATAAGATTACACTTTGTTAGTGGAATATGTGGAATGAAACCAAAACGGATATGGATTTTTGGTACGGGACAGCTCGAAACATTAGTGATGCCCCTACCACCCACTGAATTTTCTGAAGCTTAAAACTTATTAAATTGGGGTCGCAAGCGTAAGGAGCGCGACCAAATTGGGCGTAATTTTTTTTTTTGATTTGTTTCATGTATCTAAACTATTTAATGAATAGTAATACCGGGCTGTTTCCTATACAACTTGCATACGTTTCCACGATAATGGGCAATATGAACCTTTGAATGTGCACCTTCTGTGCACATGTTACATAGTTTTGTTGTGCATCTTCTATGCACATTCCACTGAAACATTAAACCCTTGTCTTGCACTTTCTGTGCATTTCCAAGAAATATTGTTTGGCACCTTAAGTGCATTTTAATAAAACATTGTATCTAGAGTTTAGTTCTAAAGTTGATGTGAACGAATAAAGTCAAAAATTAATATTCCAAAAGGAATAGAAAAAATATTTTTTTTCTAATCAAGTTTGTTACAAACTTAAGTGGCGCAGTCGGTGACGGATAGCACAAAACCGTTTTAAAATACGTGTGAATATTTATCGTTAATAATTTAATATCGGCAGTATACTGATAGTAGTTGTGAATATTTATCGTAAATAATTCGATATCGGCAGTATACCGATAGCAGTGCGTATTTTCATAAAAAAGAAACGGTGTAAAGACTCTACTTAAGCAACAACATCGGAAGCATACCGATAATAAAACGGTGCAAAAACTCTACAGCAGCTGAAGGACTCAACACAACTGGGCAGAGGAAATGGCTTTTTCCATTATATTGTAAGTTTGATTCATGTTATAGAAACCATATAAATATCCTAAATTCCCTACTAACTTGATAAATTCAATGCCAATCAAATATAGAGATAGATTAAGACCAAAACCATATCAAAGACAAATTATAGATAACGAAAACTTAGATAATATTGAAGAAACTAATAGTGCAACAATAAATAGTGAAGCAACAAATAGTGAAGTGAATCGCGAAAGTATTGTAGGTGTTTTTAATAATTTAAATCCACTTTTCCTAATAAATCAAAACAATATGGCGAATAATAATAATAATCCCGGACAAGTTGACACATTCTCTTCTCTCAAAATCCCAGACGCCATAAAAGATTTACCAAAATTCGATGGTAATCCGCGTCTTTTATACGACTTTATTATGAATGTAGAGGAGATCCTTTTAATTGTTACATCTATAGATAATCCTACCTATGGTAGAATCCTTTTACGGGCAATCCGTAATAAAATTGATGGACCTGTAAACGAGGTTCTCAATATGTACGGCACACCTTTAGAGTGGTCTCAAATTAAGGCTAACTTTATTCTTCATTACGCCGATAAGCGTAATGAAACTTCATTAATTAGAGATCCACATAATTTACGCCAAAAAAATAAATCTATAGAACAGTTTTATAGCGAAGTCATAGAGATTTATTCCACGATAAGAAATCACATCCAAATCCATAATAATGATCCTAATGTTGTCAAAGCGAAAGGAGACTTATATAATGAAATGTGCTTAAACATATTTTTAACTGGATTAAGAGAGCCGATAGGTTCTACAATAAGATCCATGAAACCTAATTCCTTAGCAGAAGCGTTTGCTAATTGTATAAAACAACAAAACATGTCTTATTTTAGAACCTTTGCCAAAACCATCCATCCATCCATCTTATCTCCCAATGAAAAGTGTTCCTTTCAAACAAACCACCTCGAACCCCGTACAGCCAATGTTCAATAATCAAAAATTCGTTCAGTCGAATACAAGACCACCAATGTTCCAACAACAGTATCAACCCCAACAACAATACAGACCTCAACAACAACAACAATACAGAACCAACAAAAACCAATTAGTACACAATACACAAATAATGTTTTCCAGCCGAAACCAACGTCCACTAAACCAGAACCAATGGACACACTTTCGGCTCAAACATTAGTAAAGAAATCCCCATCTGGACAAACTAACGCTTTTCGACAAAACACTCAGATCCATAATATTGACGAGATAAATAATCAGATAGAAAGTACAGATGATCAAAATAATTATGTCTCAACAGAACCTACAAATCTCGGTGATTTTCAAAGCTGTTATACCCAGGACTAGACACATACTATGACAACCTTAATGAAAACCTCTTAGATAATCCTGATTTTGAGCAGGAAACGAATTTTCAACCTCTTGCCTCATTAACCCCATTTACTTAGACATTAACAACCATGGACAATTTCTTCCATACATAAATATTTCTTCGCCTTTTGGTAAAAAATTGAAATTTCTGATAGAC
Source organism: Epistrophe grossulariae (assembly GCA_929447395.1). NCBI lineage: Eukaryota > Metazoa > Arthropoda > Insecta > Diptera > Syrphidae > Epistrophe > Epistrophe grossulariae. The sequence goes on along the minus strand of OV839567.1, from coordinate 22,147,532 downwards.
ACAGGAGGTCCTGCCTCATTTATAAATCTTTAATACGTTCACCCAGACGATGTTAAAACAACTACACCCACAGTAATTACTACTATCTTAAAAAAACATAGTATAGACAAACAAGTAGAATTTCCCATTTTCGTAGAATTTCAACAATCTGGTGAATTTAAATTTCTTATACATACATTCCATGGCTACTTTGACGGACTTTTAGGAATTGATGCTCTTAATACACTTAAAGCTAAAATTGATTAATCTAATAAAACATTAGTAACAACAAATTCGAAAATTCCACTTTTCTATAAACCCAATTTCATGTCCGAAAAATTTAAAATTCCTGCACATTCAAGCCTAGTCGTTACACTTCCCGTAGACAGTCAAACCGGTGACATCCTTGTCCTTGCGACAAAAATTGAACCTAACATAGATATTTTTGAAGGTATCTATTCGGCCGAAAATTGGCACGCTGAACTCGAAGTTCAGAATAATACACCAACAGACCAAATTCTTTTTCTACAATATCCACTTAAAGTACAACCTCTTACAAATTTCGAAACAAGAGAATTAAACAATTTAGACATTCAAATCGAAGATTATGATAGACAAAATTTAAACGATATCTCTACAGAAATCCGGTCAGAACATTTAAACCCTGAAGAGAAGAAATCTATTTCAAAGCTTTGCCGTAATTATTCAGACATCTTCTATAAAGAAGGAGATAGCCTAACATTCTCAAACGCAATTAAACATCAAATCAAAACTAACGACGAAATACCAATATATGTACACAAAGACATACAGATACCCATACGTTCATAAAGCAGAGGTTCAGAGTCAAATCTCAAACATGCTGAACCAGGGCATAATTAGACCAAGTTTTTCTCCATGAAGTTCCCCAGTTTGGGTTGTACCCAAAAAATCGGACACCACAGGAAAACAAAAATGGAGGGTAGTAATCGATTGTCGCCGTCTTAACGACAAAACGATAGATGATAAATATCCGATACCTAATATTAACAAAATTTTGGACAAGCTAGGCAAAAGTCATTATTTTAAGACACTCGATTAGGCTAGTGGCTTCCATCAAATCGAGATGGACGTTCGAGATATTCCGAAAACGGCCTTCACGGTTGAAGGTGGACATTACGAGTTTGTGAGGATGCCCTTTGGGTTAAAAAACGTCCCATCCACGTTCCAGCGAATGATGGATAATGTCCTCAGAGATTTCATAGGCAAAACCTGTCTCGTTTATTTAGACGACATCGTTGTCTACTCAACATCCCTACAAGAACACATTGAGAGCTTGCAAAAAATATTCAACAAACTACGAAAAGCGAATCTTAAGATACAGCTAAGTAAATCCGAGTTTTTACGCAAGGAAACAGCGTTTCTCGGACACGTTATTACAAGGACGGCGTTAAGCCAAATCCCGACAAGATAAGAGCAATTAAAGAATCCCCGATACCAAAAACAACAAAGGAAATCAAATCCTTCCTTGGCTTAATGGGTTACTATCGGAAATTCATCCGCGATTTTGCAAAGTTAACCAAACCTCTCACTCAGTGTCTTAAAAAAGGTGCCGAGATAACTCTCAACGATGAGTATAGGAAAGCATTCGAACTCTGTAAAGATATTTTATTTAATGATCCACTTTTCCAATACCCCGATTTTTCTAAGCCATTCGTGCTTACCACGGACGCAAGCAATGTTGCCCTAGGTGCCGTATTATCCCAAGGACCTATTGGAAAAGATAGGCCAATATGCTTTGTAAGTAGAACCTTGACGACATCAGAACTCAGCTATTCGACAATAGAAAAGGAATTACTTGCTATTGTCTGGGCTACAAATTATTTTCGCCCTTACCTTTTCGGTAATAAGTTCAAAATAGTTACTGATCATAAACCGTTGCAGTGGCTCATGAGTTTGAAAGAACCACACTCCAAACTTGTTCGTTGGAGATTGAAACTTGAAGAATACGATTATGAAATCGTATACAAGTAAAGTATTCTTAATTCCAACGCGGATGCTCTCAGTCGTATTAAACTACCGGACAAAATTGAATTGAATCTTAATGATACCACAGCAGCTACTATACATTAAGCCGAAGAAAACCTTGATGATGGTATCCCTATAGCAGAAAAACCCCTCAATGAATTTAATTTACAAGTAATATTCCAACAATCGTCAGATGATCAACCTCAAAACTTATTAAAATTAATTTTTAAAAACAAACAAAGACGAACTTTTAGAAAAGAATCCATTTCCGAAAACGATATTATTTCTTATTTCAAAGAATATCTCCCTCTAAAGAAAATAGTTGCAATTATGGCAGACGATGCAACATTTAAATTAATTCAAAAAGTCTATTCAGAATATTTTGCTAGAAACAAAACTTTCCGTGTATTAAGATGCAAAAAACTTTTGACAGACATCACAGAAAGCGACGAACAAGACCAAATTATTTCCGACTACCATACGAAATCTAACCATAGAAATATCACAGAGACATACCAACATTTACAACGTGACTACTTCTTTCCTTACATGAAAGACAGAATAACTAAAACAATCAACAACTGTACTACCTGTCAGACCCTTAAATACGAAAGACGACCCCCCATAATAGCTTTTGGAAAAACAGAAATACCTTTAAAACCACTTGATATAGTACACATAGATGTATATACCATCAATAACAAGAGTATCCTCACTCTTATCGATAAGTTTTCCAAATTTGGCGCTGCCTATACTTTACCAACCCGCAATAGTGTTAGCATTGTAAAACAAATCCAACATTTTATCAGCCTTCACGGCATACCGCGGAAAATCGTATGCGACCAAGGGTCAGAGTTTACGTCAAATATCTTCCAAGACTTCTGTAAACAATTTAATATCGAGACCCATATTACCTCCTTTCAACAAACTACAAGCAATGCTCCTGTGCCTTAACCGAAATTTATAGAATAATTCAAGAAAAATGCAAAAACAAAGATCACGAGGATATACTCTACGAAACTATTACCACTTACAACAATGCAATTCACTCCTCGACAAACTACACACCATACGAACTTTTCTACGGACGTACATACGAGTTCAATCAAAACTTGACTTATAACGACAAACACGACTACTTACAAAAACTTAATAAGTTTCAGAAAGAACTTTTCGAATCTATTACAAAATTATTAGAAGATAAAAGAAACAAAAACATTGAAGAAAGAAACAGAAATAGGGAAAACCCAAGCAATCTTGAAGTAGGAGAAATTATCTATCGAAAAGAATGTAGAAGGAATAAAACTACTCCAAGATTTAAAAAACAAAAGGTCAAAACTAACCACAAACTGACAATAATTACTAATAACAATAAAAAAATTCACAAAGCTAGAATAAAAAAGAAAATTTCAGGTTACTAATGACAACAACAGCAATACAAGGACGGAAACTTGAGATACATAACTTAACAGATAATTACGGACTTTTACCACTCCGACTAGGACATGCCAAGGTAATAGAAACCTACAAACGATTTATTCATATCATAAACTTAAAAGATTATGAACAAAGTATAGAAGAAATCGGTAAATCTTTGGACACTCTAGAAAATGACCAAACTAACATTGATACAGTAAAAATAGCAAATATTAAATTCAACCAGCTAGAACTCAAACTTCAAACACTTTTACCCAAGCACAAATTAAAACGTGGTTTAATAGATGGATTAGGAACTATCATAAAAACAATTACAGGAAACATGGATGCTAATGATGCAATGAATATTAACGAAGAAATAAAAAAACTAAATTTGAGTCAAAATATTTTAGAAAGTATTGTATTGTATTGTATTGTATTGTATTTGCATATTAATTTCAATTACAAGATACAGTAAGATTCAATCTTTAATTCGTATCAAAATAAACTTACCAAGTGTTTAAAGTTAACAGTGCTAATAACATGTATATGTGTTAAAATAAATATACATAGATGTTTATTAATATAAAAATAATATAATTGAATTTTTAATAATACTAGTATCGCCCTGTGTCGAAATTCGACATTTTTCTTTTTTAATTTAATTTTTTTATCAATATACACAGTGCTCGACAGTGCAAAAACAAAAATGACCCACAGTGTGTAAATGCGTGTCTCAAGTATATTCTGCACATCTCCGCAATTGTGGCTTTCCAACCATATAAAATTTATCGAAATCGGTCAAATACTTTTTGAGAAAATGGTACCACAAAATTTATTTAAGGCTATTTATATATAGATAAAAATAATATAATTGATTTTAATAATATAAAAATAATATAATTAATTTTTAATAATATAAAAATAATATGATTGATTTTGATAATATACAAATAATATAATTGATTTTTAGTAATATAAAAATAATATTTATAATTCTAATATAAAAAATGCACTCAGAACAGATCAAGAAACCCTTAAACACCTACAATACGTTCACAAGATTATCTTCAATATCGAATTGCTATACAATCACTTAGTAAATATAGCGGAAGCTGTAACCTTTGCACGATTACATATAATTTCAAAACAAATATTGAGTAAAATTGAACTGAATGAAATCTTATTTCTCTTCTTGAAAATCAATCTATTAATTTCTCTTCAGATGAAGAAATTTATGAAATTTTGCAATTACAAGCTTATTATAATAATTCAAATATTGTGTTTAGTATTGGAATCCCTATTACTTGCCAAACAAATTATTATATATAACTTATGATCCAAAAGCAGATATTTTTTGGGACAACATTGTGATCCATCCTCCAACCCGCAGTCAAATCAACTCATCCACTATAAACCAACATCTTTCGCTTAACAAACTCCATCTGGACCAGCTGAAAAATAGAGAAGAAATCCATCTACTTACCACAAAGTCAACAATCCACATCACATCAACTTGGGTCCTTTTGATTCCGTTAATAACGATGTTGATGTTAATCTTTTTTTCGAATCAGAACCCGGAAGGGCCCCAAAATCGAAACCCCAAGGACGGAGGATACTCAAAACGCTCCTTCAGAAGCAGCGCCCTCTGGTGGTCGCTCGCTAAGGGGGGAGGAGTTATAGAATTTCAAAGAATACAAAGAATATCCCAATATGCAAGCTTGCACTTGCAACTTGCATACGTTCCCACGATAATGGGCAATATGAACCTTTGAATGTGCACCTTCTGTGCACATGTTACATAGTTTTGTTGTGCATTTTCTATGCACATTCCACTGAAACATTAAACCCTTGTCTTGCACCTTCTGTGCATTTCCAAGAAATATTGTTTGGCACCTTAAGTGTATTTTAATAAAACATTGTATCTAGAGTTTAGTTCTAAAGTTGATGTGAACGAATAAAGTCAAAAATTAACATTCCAAAAGGAGTAGAAAAAATATTTTTTTTTCTAATCAAGTTTATTACAAACTTAACTAGCGTCTTGGGCTTTGTGCTGGATATTTTCGTTAAAAGATATATGTTGTACTTGATTATGATTAAAAAATCGCGCGACTGAGAATCGCAAGTCAATTGCGGCAAGTGCCTTCTAGCCTTATGAGGCTTTATACCACACGATAACTAAAATACTTTTCAAAATTATTGTGTGAAAATGGCTTAAAATAGAACTTTAGGACACCAACAGAAATACTAAAAAATATCAGTCTATTATAAAAAAATTATTAATTACAAAACTTAGTTTTTATTACTTATTCCAAATTACGATGTTCTTCGCATTCAATGTGCGACTTCCGCTACATTTTTTTCTTTTTAACGTCGATGGCGTGTTCTCCAAAACTTTTACAGTTTTGTTAACAAACCTTTAGACAAATATAGTCCAAATACTTTGTTGGAAAGTATTAAAAACTATAATTAAATAATTTCCAGCAAGCTCATATATTTTATGTCAGTTGATAAATTAAATTAAATTTTCATTCTACTATTACGTTCAAACAAATTAAGTAGTTTGTTTTTATTTCTCGAAGGAAATATGAAGGACAAATCCCATATTTCATTATACTTTTTTAAGGACACACACAATTTTTTAAAGAAAAACAAATCAGGAATAATCAATTTCCCAAACAAAAACAATTAAATCAAAAAAGATAATATTTGAACAGATAAATATTAGTAGTGTGGATGAATTAAATGCTTTATAAACGTTCTATAAAGAATTAGTTTTTTGTTTGTCAAATATTTTATTTTATTATATCAAAATTAAAGTGCCGTATTAATTTTTTTTATTGCCATAGTGCCATTTAAATAAAAAAGTGCCAATAGTCCGTCCACGATCGTGCCACACCGGCAACGCAGGTGGCAACTTCTAAAAGTTTCGAGAAGAGCTCAATCGTTTAAGTGTATACATGCAAATTAACCTCTAAAATAATTTACGCGCTTTTTTCTATAAATCTTTATTAGCAGATGTACAATTATAGAATTTTTCTTTATCCTCTTTCAAATAAATTAATATTAATTTGTCTTGATAAAATTTTAGATTTAATTAGATGTTAAATTTATTAATTTCGTTGCTGATCTTTTTAAAAATTTACCGTTTGTAAGTTACGGAAAATAATTTCAGATAAATTGCTACTTTCAGAGAATAAAATTGAATTTTCTTTACAAGAAGAACAATTATATTGAGCTTGGATTTTTCTTTGATCAATATTTATTATTTGGGAAGATTTCTGCGGTGGAGCAACAATAACTTCGCACTTTTATATTCGATATTTTGTCATTTTATGAGGATCGAATTTTTTATTTATTAATATAAAAATATATTGACGGTTAAAGTGTAGGACCTCGTAAGTCAAAAAATTCAAAAAAAAAAATAGGTATTAATTCAGAAAAATCACCAGAAAAAATTTCACCGTAACAAGGTTGTTCTGAACATTTTACACAAAACGGCAGAATTCAAAACCTCTTACTATAGATCCATACAAAATTTAAAAAGTTTTTATTGATTTTTGAAAAACAGACAAAAACGACTTACGAGGTTTTGCACTTTAACTGTCGATATATTGTATCCAACCCCCTTATCGATAATCCTTAAATGAGAAACTATATAGACTCTCCCACATACAGTGAGATTCTATAGCAATTTTTCTTCTAGTTCACGCGTTTTTGTGTATAGAGATTGCCAAATAAGAAGGTCTTTTTCGACCTTCCCTCCGATTTTGTGGGGGATGAAATAAACTCTTTCCGTTCATTTTGGTTGACCAATCAGAATATATCAATTGAATTGAATTTGCGATTTTTTGGGTAACCGACAAACCCATGACTCTGGGGTTAAATAATTAAATTAAATTGGTTGATTCTTATATAATATAGCTGTATATATGTATATTATATATGCATTAAGAAAAAAGGTTAAACACAGCCTCCAGGGAAATGTCACAAAAAGAGACCGAAATAATTAAGGATCAAGGCGATTTGTCTCACAAATTAATCTTACCACACTTCGATGAATACCTAGAAGTTCCTTTTTACATATTTGTTGTTTATTGTTGTGGAAGTTTTTTGGTGTGTTGCTGAAATAAAATTGAATTTTTTAATGAAAGGCTAATCCAAATTAAACACTCGTGGTTTCATTGGGATTCTTTAGATTAAATGATGATTCATCAAGTTCGGATGGTATATAGCGGAAATTTCTGCTGTAAGCCATGATTAATTATATCCTTAAAAATTTGCATAATGAATCCACGAAAAGTAAGTTTGCAATGTTTCGTCATTCAAATATATCCAACATCTAATAGAAGTATATGATGATTCACGCAATTTTTTAATTTTATCATCCCACTCCAAATTTGACCATCTTTCCTAATATAATATCCTTTTTTCCTTGCAGAACTATGACTTGGATATCTCTATTTTAGTTAAGAATGATGTCAAATGAAGACAAATTCGGTTCGCTCGCATTAACAAAGATCCTAAATGCCAATAATTTTTCTAGTTCACAAAATAAATTTATGTGGAATTGCTGCAAATGTGTAACAAAAGAAATCAAAAGCTTCTACAACAGCTGTCGTCGTTCTTTTATAAAGCGATAGCATTGGGGTAACCCTCTGGCTTTACCTTATGGCAAAGATACGGGAATCGTTTATTACTATCACCAATTTATTTGATTACCCATACTCTCGCTTTTGAGTGAGTAAGTGAAAATGGTATGTCCTTGGGAAAGGACACATATAGTATAAGAAAATGGGAGAACAAAAAGCACATCCAGCATTAAGTATTTTTATTGAGATTTCAGGGTTTAATTCTCCACTTCCCAGAATTAAGGGCTTCAAAAGTTTGGCTGACACCTTTAATTCTTATTATTCTTGGAATCGAGGATATAACAATTAAAAAAATATGTGCACCACTGGGTCGCACGAACTTGCTCTTATGTGCGATCACACTGTGTTTCTTAAACAACCTCTGAAATTGCTTTGACACCAATGCAATGTACATCATCCGATTTCTTAAGGAAATCTAAATTTATGAAAAAAAAAAATCGAAAATCGTTGGAGCGGTTTATTAAAAAATAGTTTTTTATAAATAAAATTTTGAAAAAATTAAAATTAAAATCAAATTAAAAATATCATCTACCCATTTTCGAAATATGGAATTTTCAAAAACTAATTTCGAAATTTTTTTTAAAAATCAATAATTTATTTTTTTGAAAATTTTGGTATGCAATATTATTACAACTTATTTGAAGCTTTTGTGTAAAAAATTCATTAAAATCAGTTCAACTCATAATGAGGTAGTCGAAAATCAAAAAAATGGTTCCAAAAAAATTATTTTTTTAAATTTTGGTATACAAAACTCTTGAAACTTTTTCGAGCATTCTCCAAAAAAAAAGGTGAATATCAGTTCAACCGTTTTTGAGAAAATTGAAAATCAAAAAAAGTGGTTCTATGGAAGGTACCATTTCTAACCATTTTTCGGAAAGTTTTTTTTCAAAATGGTTGCCTTTTTTTAAAAAAAATTTACTGAATTAAAAAAAAAAAGTTATTGGCACGTTTTTGAGAAAAATAAGATTTTCATTTTTTGGTAAAAAAAAATTTGTATGGCAGGTACCGTTGTTTTTGGACTTAAAAAAAATGAACAAAACGCCAGCCGTTTAGGCTGGAGCCGAAGGGACAGACAGACAGACAGACGGACAGAATTGCGAGACCCACTTTTTTCGACTTCGCTATCATCGTAATGTCAACTTTGATCAATATCCAGAGCTCGAGTTTTTTTACGAATCCATAATTTGCCATATGTATATACATATGTATGTAGTACCTATATATCGCAAGTAAAAATATTGCATTTTGATATTAAAAATTGATTTTGTATTATTGTATTAAATGTATATAGGTATTTTATACTATATTTTAAGTTATATAGTATAAAATACTTAGTGTCTACATCTGATTAAACTTAAGCTAATTACAACTATGTATTTATAAAGCTACTTTAAGTCGAACATAAAACTATAATACAACAAAGTTTTTAATGAAAACTAAATAAAGCTTACCTCATAAAAATAAAATGAATTCAGGTATTCCTCTGTAGTATTTCTATCTTTGCCTGGTAATAATTCACCTTCAAAATCTGTAGATATTATTTTTCCGTCTGGCATTGTAGTTGCTATAGTTGGGGCTAATAAAACTTTTAATATTGCAGGTGTAACATTTTGATTATCAATCACATCCTCCATGCTGTTTATATTATCAGTGTATCCTATCCAACCCACATCGGCAATTGCTGCCATCTGAAAGTGTGGTAAGCTTGTGCCTTGTTTCATTTTGAACTGTGATTTGTTCGTGGTTTGACTTTTAATTGATTTTCTGGACCTCAATTTAAAACAACTTGAACATTCTTTGAAAGAATAATGTTTGACTTCTACTGCATTAAGTTTTGTGTACTTAAGGTTCAGGTTAACTTTATCACCATTGTTAAATAGACCTTGTTGGTACATTTTCCATTTCTATTTTAAGTCCAGATATATAATATCTGAAAAAATATAAATCAAAATAAAAATTATCATAACAGAATATAACATTTTTGCGTATGGTTAGTTTGTGGCACTGTCATGCCACTGCGCCGCTACGAAGCTCAGCAGAGATCTGAGATCATATATCCCAGCCTAATTCACCTAACAAACAAAAAGAATGTTTTTCTGGTTTACTGCTTTTTTTGAGGATGAGACAAATCCTCCAACAGTTTCTCATGTCGTGAAAAAGTAACTCTCATTTTATAGCAGTTTGGATTCGACAAAAAATTTAAGGTCCCATCCACTCCTCCTATAGCACAAAAGGAAGGATTGAGAATGCCCTGGTTATCCACGAGCTATCAACAGTTTTGTTTTGTTTATAGACAAAATTTAAGGAACAGAATTCTATTATAATATAATATCTAATATTAAAACTATGTTAAATCACTTTAACTTTATACGTTATATAACGTTAATTACAGTTAAAGCACAGTTCATAAAAACTTAAATTAAGAAAAAAAAGCAATCATTTTGATTTTGCAGAGAATTGGGTGTAGGTTTTTTTTTCAACGTCTTTCGTTGAAGTCAAAATTTATAAGTACTTTTCATGCAGACTGGTTGTTTCATGCCTTTTAAATCCCTTAAGGGGTTAAAACATTTAAGGGATTTAAATCTGTATCCACTTTATCTACAAGTCATGTGGAAATTGAAAGGATAAAAGATTAGATTATTGCATGACTGTAAAGTAATGGATTTTTGATGTTTTATTTTTGTATTCTCATTCGTTTTGAAATTATTGATGAGATTTGAAATTTACAAATTTAAAAGGTTATCTTTGTTAAAAGCAAATTGCTTGAAAATGTTGGATAACCGCAGACAAATTTCTTTTATTTATATGTAAATGACAAAAAAGTCCTGGTGTTGTTTAAATTTTGAGAACAATAATCTGATTGTGGCAGAAAAAGTCTTCTTTTATATGTACATATATGTTTGGACTTTTTTTGAAAGCTTTTTGAAAGCATCAATAAAATGACAACATATAAATACATATTAAGATCTAAGTCCTAAGGTCTACATAATGCAAAAGAAAACAAAATAATAGGGACCAGTAATATTTTATATTCTTTTTTATAAAACTCTAGCCTTCGTATAAACGTTGTCTAACTTTGGACAGCCGTCCAAGTTAGTATTTGTTTAAGTTCTGATTTATAGTTTTCAAAATGTGATGCTATACATATAATCAATTTTTAATTGAAAGCTAAAAACCAAAAAGGGCAAAGTGTTTCACAAAATTTGCAAAGTGAAAAGATTTTTCACATTTCAATTTTTCACACTTTTTTTGAAAAGTGAAAAGAAAAAGTTTTTTACCAATTTTATTAATAGAACTTTGGATTTAAATTCGTATTTTGCAAAGTTGCAAAATAAAACTTAGATTGTAGAAATTTAGATCAATTAAGCTACGATTATGCTACCAACACTTCCAGCGTTGACACCGAGTTGATAAGAGCGAAAATTAACCATTTTTCTAGTTGACGTAAAAATATTAAATTGGTCAAGCTATAAACTCTCAAATTGCACAGAAGGATGCATATACGATGTTGATAAATATCGATTTAAAAACCTTTAAAAAAAACATTATATTTCAAGCTCCCGAAAATGTCGTTTTTAGGACTTTTGGATGACATATGGATCGCAACATTTAATTTACGTCAAAATATCGTTTGTTGTCTATCTGTCAAGCTATAAAATGTGAAATGCCATTGAAGGATCGCTACGATGTCGTGGTATTAAAAAACCACTACGAAATTAGATATTTTTGAAAATGAGATGAAGGTCAACTTAGGCTACGTTGACCCAAAAAAAATGGGGTTTTGTGTGTGTCAACGTTGAGAATTGAGATACGTTCAACGCATGCACGAGCATTCCGTCATTGTGACTTAACTGCGTTGACAGGGATGATTATACGGTCACACAAAACAATCAAAGCATAGGCCTTCAAATTCATGTTTTTTTCGTAAACTCGACAAAATTTGAAAAAAAAAAACCAGTCACCAAACTATAATTTATTTGTTTATTTTTAAAAAATTCTTCTTCATGGTTCATTTTTGTTTGCAAAGCTTATTTGTTTGGTGAAACTAAAAGAACAAATAATTTGCAAACTAACAAAACTTTTCACTTTGCAGAAAAGAACTTTTCACTTTGCAAATTTGCGTTTGGTGAAACGTATTTCGCAAAGAGGAAAACTTTCCATTTCAATAATTTCCTTTTCGAAATTTACGTTTGGTGAAACGAAATTTTCAAAGTAAAACAAAGCTCCAATCTGATAAAAGTGTTTGGTGTAATAAGTCACTGCAGGTTTAAACTGATTTTAAAAACAAAGTCAGTACTAAATTATGTAGTTACAATTAAAAAGTAATTTTAAACAAAATATTTTTCCTATTTTTGTTCATAATAACGAGTTTTAAAATATTTTTCTTAAAAAACAATAAAAATGTGGATGCCGCACTAGTAAATCAATGGAAAAGCACACGCCACACATAAAAAGGAGTGTAGAAGAAATTTTGTATATGTTCGTTACTAATTGTAAGGCAAAATGGATAGCTATTTTGCATTTATAACTGATTTAAATTCCTTAGACGCTTAAGCTGCAGGAAGAAGAAAGCCAAAGCACTGCAGTATACAAAACTCGTTTTAATCTCATGCGACACTAAGGGATAAAGATTTCCGCTCGAAGTACCGATTTTCGAAAGAAAATATGAAAAAATTAAAAGCCATAGCTCGGCCTTCCCTAAGCGATGATCAATGAGGGGGGCATATCCCAATTGATTTTCAAGTGATCGCAACAACTGTTCAAACACGAACATGCAGTACTTATCTTCAGATAACCCAATGTGTGTGGTAAGTAAATATAACTCAGATCATCGTGTACATGCACTGACGGTTATCTACAGATAAATAAACCATTCAATAACACATAGAAAAGTAAGAATATAGAGATAAGAAATATGTAAATAATAAACGCATGTAAAAATAGTAGGTATTTAAGGAAGATATGTTGTTTAATAAAATCAGTATAATTTGGAATTTACAACCCGAGTTTTATTCAAACAACAACAACACTTTTACTTACTATGATACTTAGTTTTTTCAACTATAGTATATCTGAGAAGTATCTATGTATCTATGAACATCAGCAAATATGTTTGTTTTTATCTGTTGAAATCTGCAAATTATGTATTCACATATGTTACCTTTTGAGAATTATCCCAGATTTCAGACCGTTTTCTTTTATTTTGTTCATCCATTTTTTTCGACAAAATACCACCAATAATAATTACTTAAAATGAATAATTGTGGAAATCAGCTGGCTTTGTTTGCTTTTAAATAACCAGAGTTTTAGATTGGTAATTTTGTTGATAATATCTATATTTAAAATTTATTTATTTATTTATTTATTTAGCTTAATACAAGCTGTGCTTAGGTCTATTCTTAAAAGCTAAACTTATTCTTATCTTATTTTTTTATCTTTTATTAATTTATTATTGAGATGGGCCCAAAGGCCCACCCACCAGTTTTTTACAGAAAAAACTTAAAAGTAATTCTTAAAAAAATAAAATAAAATAGGAAAAAAAAAAAACGGGGTAGCCACAGTTAAAGATACAACTAAAGTCGACGGCACAGAGCAAGTTATTAAGTTTTGGAAAGTTTGCCTTACGGAAGTTAAAAACCATTGTGTTTTCCGAAGGAGTGAAGGTGTGGGAGGAGTCATAAGAGAATGTGAGAAAAAGAGGAGGGTGATAGGGATCAAGGGTTGAAAGAAGATGATTGCTGGCAGATACTATACAATTTTCGACATCAGAAGAGAAGATCAGATCAAGTTGGCGGCCTAAGTTATTATTGACGCCGCTCATTTGATAAAGATCTAAGTCGGAGAGGCAGTCAGCAAAGAGGATTTCCTTATCAGTTGCTGCATTTGAAGTCAAGTAGTGCGATTCATCATCAGAAAGGGCCCATTGGAGATTCGGAAGATTAAAATCACCTACAATTAAACCGACATCAGACGGTTCAGCAGATTCAAATATATAATCAAGGGCATCAACTGCAAGCTGATAAGATTGAACAGGCTGACAAGGTCTAATGTAGCAGCAAACTATGTAAAAGGTTACTTTGACGATAGTTGATTTAACACATACATACTCAAAGGGAGATGAATAAGATTTTTTGAAAAGGGTCGAGTCAAATCGATTGTGAATTGCTAATAAAACACCACGACCTAGGGACAGGTCACTGTGCAGAGAACCGTCTGCCCTGAAAACATTGAAATTGGGGTTAAAAATTTCACTATCGTTAATACCGGGTAAAAGGTTAGTCTCGGTTAGTGGAAAGATGTCATAAGGTAAAGTAAATGAGTTAAGATAAACCGCCGAGGTTTTGGTACGAAGCCCTTTGACATTTTGGTAATACAGGGACAAGCATTTAGGATGATGATTAGAGGAAAGAAGAGGTTTAGGAACGAAAATAACTATTACAGTGAGAAATTCGTTTGGAGTTAACATACGAGGCGAAAGACGCTAAGTCATTTGCAACATCTGCAGGACTGAGTTTGAAAGATTCGTGAAAACGAATGAAAATTTGCCTTAGTTCATCGATGTTGGTTGGGAGACCTTCTTGCTGTATAGAGACCATAAGATTAGTTCTTGTTACATCGTCTACACAAACAGAGTCGTGTTTGTCATGAAGGTATGCGAGATAAAGGCGGATGTTAGAGTAGATTCTGTGATCTCTGAGTCGAGAGAGGACATAACGACCATCATCATTGAGGTCCACAAACTGTTTAGTTAACTTAACTGTTGGAGGGGTGAGAGGATCTAAGAAAGGAAACGAAGAATTATGAGGGTTATAAGAGAGTGGGGTATTTGATGTAGTGGGAGAAGCAGAAATGTTTGGGGGAGAAACGTGGGGATTTGGGTGGAGTGGAGTAAATGTAGGAGTTGGGTTAAGAATATGGGAGCGAATAAAATTGGGGTACATTTCATTGGGTGGACCTTGAGAGGAGATAATGGGATTCGGACCTGCACCTGAAAGATTAAAAGAAACACGTCTATTAAGAGGTCTAGAAGAGGTTTGGGGAGGTTGGAACGATTGAATTGATATGGCATTGTTGGAAGGTGAATTAAGAGAGGGCTGCGAAAAATTTGGGAAAATACCTATTTTACTGGACCAATTGGGATCGGAGCGGAGGACATTCTTATATTTAGGTTTAGATTTAGCCTTATCATTCCAGTTTGTTAAAACCATGTTTCCTAAACGAATAGTGTCCGGGTGAGAAAAAAACCATCCGTATTTAGATGGGATGAGGACTTTGAAGTTACTGATGGAGGTTCGCTTACATTCCACATCTGCAATCGAGTAATTACTTTTGAAGAAATTTTTGACCCAGCGGACGTCGGCATTACGAGGAGCATGTTTGAGGAAGAAAGGTCGCTTAATGTTAGGTGAGGCTGAGGTTGACGCTTGTGAGAGAGAAGTAGTGTTAATGGTGGTCGATGATGAAGATGTCCTTGGTGATGAGTTTGATGATGTTAAAGAAGAGGATGAGTGTGAGGCTGTTGTTGTGATTGCGGTCGAGAGAGTAGGAGAGGTATAGAAAATGAAGATGTACGTGGAGGTGAAGTGGAAGATGATGTGTCTATAATGGTGGATGGCAAATTGGTGCTAGGTTTTTGAGAATTTAGAGGTGGTTCGGCGTTTTGTTCCAAGATAGATGCATTAGTTGTTACAGCTTGAGGAATATCAGCAAGAGCAGCATTTGAAGAAGTTCCAGAATTGGGAGCGATAAAATCTTGCGAGCGGATAGACTCCATGTTGATGGCCAAGATTTCATCTAGGATTGATTTATTATTAGGCGTTGCAGTGTTACTGTCTAGTTTAGAATAGATGTAACGTATTTCATCTGCAATAATATTTATCGAATCCTTAAACCCTTCCGATTGGATTTTGATGGTTTCCATTCAAGGGCGGACTGGGCCTCCGGGCAACCGGGATTTTGCCAGGGGGCCCCTGGGCGAGTAAAATATGAACAAAAGCTCCTGCAGTTATACTTTCTGTAGTTTTAAAAGAAATTTTGTTCATAAAATTGGATTTCATAGGGGCCTTACAGTAAATATACAGCTTTTGTGGCCCCAAAAGAGGTTCAGGAGGCCCACACGGCCCTATTAAGGGCCTCCACAATTACTATAAAGCTATTGGTTCCTCACAACTGAATATGGATGACACTTGGAATTAATATTGAGGCCCCACCGTACTCTTAGACATTTCAAACGAAACTTTAGTTAGGGTGGTTGGTACTAAATATTGAGCTATTGTGGCCCCATTTGTAACCTAAGGAGGCCCCCAAATTGCTCTATAAGTTAACTATATTCTATAGGTTTTGGAAATACTTTAAGTTAATTTAAAGGAAATCTTTCTCACAAAATTGAATAAGAGAGCTTCCATAAGACGAGTAAAGAATAAAAATGAATTGGATCTTGCAGCGAAAAACTACAAATCTTTCGTGGAAATGTTTAATATCAACGAAAGTACAAAAAATCTCAAACGGCAGTTGATGATACATATTTCAGAGCCGCAGAAAAAAAAATAAAAAAGTACAACTACGATATTTCGATTGTTATGAGTATTTTCGAAGTTTTTGTAAAAGAAAGAAACATTAATTATAAAATTTTGCATTATTGCAGCAATGTTTTCAAAAATCAAGTAACATTTCTCTTTACTGCATAGCTTAAAATGACTTTTTTATGTTTAAGTCCTTTTTTCCTAACACAGACACAGAAGTTGACGAAGTTTGTAGCCCAATTCCCAAAATATAAGCCAAATTTAGAATGATTTTTAGTAGGTAGTAGACCGTGGTGTAATGGTTAGTGCCTATAGGACTGTTAAGCCGCCGAAGATCTTGGGTTCGATTCCTTGCCTATACCACTTTAAAAAACAGAATTTTTTGTCACGAGCTTCTGCATCTTGCGAAGAATCGACAAATCGTCTATGAAAAAGTGATTCTCGTTTTAGCCGTTCGAATTCGGCAGAAAATTGTAGGTCCCCTCCATTCCTGCTAATAACACGCACACATGAATGGTTGAGTGTTGTAATGTAAGTCACTAGGCCCTGGTTTTACACGAGCTGTCACCACCCATTTTTAAATTTTTTTATTTATTATAATAGAGAGAAAAAAGAACCGGCCAGAAACAGTAGTTCGTGGACCGAACGCAATATTTTCAAAAGTCGAAAAATCCCACCCATTTTTCGAAATTAATTTTTTTTTAATTTCAAATATTCATAATTTTATTTGATAGTAAGCCAAAATTCTTATCATTGGATTGCATTTTAGTAATTGTAAGTACATATTAATATTATTGAATATACTAAACAAAAAAAGTCATTAAAGACCTGTGGTCTGCTAGTTATACATACATACATACATATTACATATATATATTTTCTATATTATTTCATTTATGTCGTTACCATATTAGGAGTGTACATACACTCGACTCCAATTGACAGTAACGAATTGTGTGGGTTATAGTTAGAGCTCTCTATTACACGGATATTTAAAAACACGGATACACGTGTTCTTATAATATCCGGATTTGAATCCGTGTATTTCGTGTATCCGTGCATCCGTGTGTCCGTGTATCCTTGTATCCGAAGATCCATGTATTTTAAATAATCCAACAATCATCACTGGAGAGGGCCAAATTTATGGGATTTTTTTGATAAAAATACGACAGCGACTTGGAAGTCGAATCTGTCAGTGGATTTAAATTTAGAATTATTTAATTTTTTCTTTAAAAATGGTTTTTTTTTGGAAAATCACCAAAAATAAAAATCTAAATATCCATTATCCCTCAAAATTTTTAACTTGTAAGCCCTCCCCTTGAAAAGATAAAAATCAAAAACCATTCCGTGTATTAAGAATCCGTGCAATAAAGATCCGTGTATGCTAAATATCCGGATACACGGATATTAAGCAAATAAATTCACGTGTTTTAAGAGAGCGGATTTTTATTTGCGTGTAATAATTACACGGAGTCCGTGTACCCGTGTTTTTCAAATACACGGACTGAATCGTACAGGCTCTAGTTATAATTAATGTTTTGTTTAAAGACTTCCAATTGTTTTTAATAATTAGGTACTTGTACTACTACTTCTGTATATATACAAAGTTTTTATCGTCGTTTTCGTAGATAATCTTTTTTCATTACTTTTACTCATTTTATTATTTTGTGGCCCTTTTTCTTTAAATCCCGGGAGGCCCTTTGGCTCCCAGTCCGCCCTTGTTTCCATTGCACTCAAAATTTCAACCGATTGGAGGTCGAAACTTACAATGTCTTTAGAGATGGTGTTAAGTGCCTTGGAACCTTGGGCAAGAAGAGTCTTAACGTTTTCTAAGTCATCTCTGATTTGTTTGCTTGGTAAGGGTGATGACTTCGAATCAGAGATGGCAGAAATTTTTTTGATTTACTACATTTGTTACGTGTGCTACATAAATGAGGTAGTTAATGTAGTTAAATGTAGTTAAATGTAGTTAACGTAGTTAAATGTAGCAGACGTAGCGCTAGACGTCAAAATGTAGTTTGAAATATCAATTCAATTAATGTTAAAAACTGTAAATTAAAAGAAAAAGAAACTGTCGTTGCTCGTCGCCGGTCGCTACTTATTTTTTGTGGGTTGCTTGCTTTGTATTTCCTGTTTCGTCGATTAATTAGGTATGTCTCGTTATTCATAGATCTTTATTAATAGGAAATTATAAAGTACATAATTTTTTTTAAATTCTTTTTTGAAATCTAACGTTTTGTGTGCAGGTAGCATACGTAACAAATGTAGGTAGTTAATGAAACAAATCAGGCGTGTAGTTTACCCGATTAACTACGCGTAGTTAACCGAGTAGATTACCTGACGTAAACTACTCTGCCATCTCTGCTTCGAATTAATGAGTAGGAGAGCGTTTGAAATTTTGTTAAGCTCATTTTCTAAGTGAACGGTCGGGGCTTCGGGGCGTTTCATGGCATTGTTCATTGTGCTATCAATCCTATCGAGAGATGCGTTAATGATGTCCATGTTTTCGGTAATTGTTGAGATGCACCTTACATGGTTATGCCGGATTTCGGACTTCAATTCAGTGATTAAGTCATGGATAGACATTATTTCATCACTATTGCACTTAATCGCCCGCAAGATATGAGCAGGCGATAAAAATTTGCAATCTTCACAAAAAAAACTGAATTTCTTAGTAAATTCATGAATGTATGGCTTGGAATTTCG
Organism: Epistrophe grossulariae; assembly: GCA_929447395.1. Classification (NCBI taxonomy): domain Eukaryota; kingdom Metazoa; phylum Arthropoda; class Insecta; order Diptera; family Syrphidae; genus Epistrophe; species Epistrophe grossulariae. The sequence continues at coordinate 22,128,250 of OV839567.1, read as the reverse complement.
ACTTAATCCAATGCAGTGAGGGTGAAAACCAAGGTTGCATATTCCTTTACACGAAATGAGGTCCGCTGACACGCAAGAAATATTGCAGTTAGAATTTCCGCATTTAGCTGCCATGATTGTGAAAAAAGATTGGCTGGGTCAATAAATTACACAATTGTAATGTTATTGGGACAGGTACTGTTTATTATTTTTTTATAATTTTTGGTCATAGCTTTTTATTTTTTTATTGATTTAAAAGGTAAGGTAAAGAGTTGATATTAAAGTTAATACAATAACTGCGAACGTATGTAATTTTGGTCAAAGCAAAAACACTTCAATGTGGGCCAACGAGAAACACTTTTTATTTTATTATTTTTTTATTGATTTAAAAGGTAAGGTTGAGAGTTGATATTAAATGTAATACAATAACTGCGAACGTAGGTAATTTTTGGTCAAAGCAATGTGAGCCAACGAGAAACACTTTTTTTATTGAATTGAAATGTAAGGTTAAAAGTTCATATTAAAGATTAATACAATAAGTGGGTCACGGAATTAAGGCAAAAAAGAAAACAAATTGTGATGGGAGCGAAAATTACAATACGACTTATTGGTCGGGCGGATAACTTTTTTTTTACAAAATAAGAAATAAGAAGGGTGCAGCTAAAACGGCCAAGAAAATATTTTATAAATAAATTTGTTTGACGTGGCGTAAAGACGGAGTAAGTGCTTCGACTCGGTTTAACTATCCCGAGGTTTTAACGAGTATTAGTGAAATCTAATAAATAAGGCTGTTAGAATCTAGAAGCTACTAGAATATTTATATTTTAAATTTTAATTTCATACATAGCTTAAAAATACAATATTTTCATTTGTATCTTTTTTGTCTAGATCATCAAGAACGTCAAGATTAATTAAGTCAAAAAAATAGAGTCTCGACTCGGTCTGAGACGAAGCCTGTCTTTTTTTTTTAACTTTTTATGAAGAACTACTTGGAGATCGTTTCATTGCGAATGTTCGCACATTTTTTTTACAATGATCCACTGCAAAAACTTAATTTATTCAGACAGTCTTTAGACAAACAAATGAAATGAATTTTTTCGGATGAAAAATACACCTAGCCTGATTTAATATAAATCAAAAAACAAAGAAACAAAAAAAAATATGCATAATTATACAACTTTAATTTAATTAATATTCATCAATTATATTTATCCTACTAAGAAATGATATAATGGTCTTCTGTTTACAAACTGCTTTTCAGTTAAAATTAATAACTTATTTTTTTTTTAATTCTTGCGTTGAAAAAAGAATAATATAATTCTGCGGTAATAAGACAGAGTAGCAATTATATGTCGACATAAGCGATTTTTCGATTGTTAATATAATCCATATAATCCACAGTTTGGCAGCTATTTTTCTGCCCAACCCCCATTTCTAAATCATTACCCGTTCAAAAGCTATCTTATAATTAATTAATTAATTGCTATTACAGATAGTAGACAAAAATGCGTTTTTCTCGAAACCTGTTTTTTCAACATAAGCTGCACTGTCTTACTGCCACAGAATTAATTAATATGTGTATACCTACCTATGCTTTTATTCATTCCTTCGATTTTCAAAATATTTGTTTGAAATATAAAATTTCACATACCGGGACCTATGGACAGTCCTTGTGACTGCGTCGAGTTTTTCAATTTATTTTGAAAAGACATCAATTAGAAATATTTATGTATACCTATAGAATATCGGGTCAATGTCTTTTTTTAATTTATTTAACAAACACGTCCCTAGGTCTAGACAAATTTTTTTTTAATATTGTTTTGTTTAATTTTTGCCAACAAAAAAAAACTTAACAAACAAATTTTATAAAAAAAAGTCAGCCATTTCGAAAGATTTCCAAGTCTTTTGTAAAGTGAGTTATATACATTGTACAATAAGAAAGACAAAAGTCAGAAACACTACATAATGTCATCACTATTTTGAATTTTGTAAAAAAAAATTACCTGAACCTAAGTTTTTCCCTGGACCCTTTTAAAGGATAAAGTATCTACCTCTGTACAGGTTATAGGTTAGGTACAGGTAAATATTAAATATAGTCCACTAAAAACAAAAACCACATTTCTATTGATTTGGTTCTTCTTCTTGTACATTTGTATTTACATTATATTTATATCCCAATTTAAATGCATGTTTGTTTAATTTAACCCACCCTAATATACCTACAACATATTGTATTGCAAAATGTAAATTTAATTTGTTCGTATTCGTTGTTCCTTATTTTTTCCAAGATAAACGCACCCTTAATAATTTATTTATTATATTTATATATTATAATTAACATACAAAGTTATTAACGAGTATACCCAAAAAACAAAATTGCCATTCCTATGTAATTCCAAATAATTTCAACAATCATACTCATGTATCTAATTAATACTCCATGTTTCTATATACATATAGACATTATATCTTCATATAGGTTAGGTATGTACAATTAAATCGTTCGAGAAACAACACAAATAGGACACAGTTTTAAATAAACATCTTGATTTAATTTAACAATTAAAATACGTAAAAAAGGTTCCAGAAAATGCATGACAGAGGGAATGATAATTATGCTATATGGATAGACTCCGCATCGCAGTCGACCACCCAAAAAAAAAATTCTTGTAAAATGCGCGTTCCGAGTTAAATGGGCGTTTAACTTGTTCATTACGATAATTTATGTGTCCAACAGAATCAACTTCTATGGTCGTCGCGGTGCGATGACTTTTTGTGAAAATTGTGACGACAATCGAATCTAAAATGGGTACAGGCGCGAATATTTTTTCGGTTGAGAAAGGGGCAAATTATACTATGCACATTTACATACAAATAAATATTAAAATAGTTTATTTTTCATACCAAAGTGTCGGTTCAGTGCAATAAAACCCGCGGAAATAAAGCCCACGGTTTTATATTCCAAAATAAAAGGAAATAACACCCGCCGGCTTTTTTTCCTTATTTGAAATGGAAATTTAAATCTTTTTTCTTGTGGGTTTCGATTCAAAGAATTAGGTACAGGTGACTGATGTCCAAGAAAACTGTTAACATAGGCGCCTGCCTGATGACTGAACATACTCTAAGCGGAGCAATGGAGTTGCGTGAGCGGTACAAGTAAGAGAGTTAGGGCCAGTTTCACAGTGAAGTAAGTGTCACTTAAGTGCCGAATATGGAAAACTAATTCCCAATTTCACAGTGTAAACTTATCGGAATAAATGACACTTAAGTCTCCCATTTTGGCCACTTAAGTTCCACTTACTCAGGTAGTAAAACTGCGGCTTAAGTGCCAAAATGGGAAAATTAAGTGCCACTTATTTTTTTAAGTGTGCACTGTGAAACTGGCCTTTAAAATCCTTGGAACCTACGAAGCGGGCCACTCAAGATATACTAATATGCAGGAAAACTTTTAACAAAGTTCGAAATCTTTTCGATTTGAAATAATTGATTGAAAAATATTTTAAAGCAAAGTTGGAAATATTGAATCAAACTTTAAGTATGGGTCTTAATGCCAATTCAGAAAGGCAAAAACTCCCGCGGTTCTTAATGCTTTTTTGTGGTGGGTCTTATTGCCACTCTTAAAAGGAAAAAACACGCGGGTGTTATTTCCCTTTTTTGGGAAATATGACCCACGGGCTTTATTTCCGCGGGCCTTATTGCACTGCACCCAAAATGTCATCATTTTTTGATCATTTCAGCCATATTTTTATCTTTCATTGAAAAACATGGTTGAAATTTTAGTTTTAATTTTAAATGCATTTAAAAACAAAATCAGTAATTATTTTGACGCTGATACAAAGCCGATTACTGATTATAATAATTGGGTCTTGTGAATAAAAAAAAAGTTAAAGCTTTTTTTGGAAGAAGCTAAAGCCAACTAGTCATAGCTTTTACTAGCAGCTAAAGCTAGACAGTTCTAGCTTAATATTTGTTTTATGTGAATAAAAAAATGATAACGCTAAATAGCTTGTGCTAGAAAATTCTAGTTTAAGCTTCGCAATTTAAGCAGTTTGTTTTTTATTCACATGTTTCGACTAGGTAGCTTTAGCTAGAAATGTTCATATATGGACCGAAAGGAAGGTTTTTTTGGATTTTGTTTTGCCACCATCTGTTCTATAGGGAAGGTTTTGATTTTGGGTAAAAAATTTACACGATTTGCCATTCCAGCATAGTTGAGGTACATTAGAAATGAAAAAAGCATTTATGTATTTTAAAACTTTGAATAAATTCTTTTTTAAATTTGCTCTTCTTCACATACAAATCTGGAAAGCCTACGAACAGGGTTGGCCGAATTAACTACACTACATTTTCTACATCATTAACTACGCGTATAGTTAATTTAATAAACTACACGTCTTATGTTCTACAAATTGTTACGTTTTCATATACATACAAAGTAAATTTAGAGAAATAATAAAATTTCAATAAAAATTTGAACATTTTAACTCAAAATTCAAGCTTCAAAGTTACAACTGACAGATCATTTGATATTTGAAACTAAGTTTGCTACAATTTGTTTCATTAACTACATTTAACTACGTTTAACTACATAAACTACGTAGCAAATGTGAAAAATGTAGTGGCCATCCCTGCCTACGAACACTTCTCCTTTTTTTGGTGTTCGTTTTATCATCTTCTTCGTATTCTGTTTCCTCAGAACAATAAGAACATAGCACGAACGCAATAATTTTTTCTATTCCCCTGACGTTTCGCTCGCTTTCTCTACTCGGCGTTACACTTTTTTGAAATTCTGTTGATTTTTTCACATTGTTAGTAGGTATGCCTCCGCTTAAACATTTCTAATGTTAAAATGTTTTCATCATATCATTAGCATCTGCGTCACTGTGGACCAATTGGTTTCAAATTTGTACATGGGTCGGGTAGCATAAAACAGTTTTGATATTTAAAAAAGTATAAAGAAAATTGTCTTATTTTTGAGTTATTCTCTAATATTTAATTAACAGTTCGCACAATTTTTTAGTACTTGCTTCATAATTTTCCATTAACTTTGTAATTGTACCTTTTAATGCCTTATATACCCCCAACGTCTGGATTGAATCGTATATTTAATTCATGCTACAACTGTCAACAGCAACTAACTGCTTAACACGCTTACATTAAGAAAAGCGTTCAACTCCAAGATCTTGTCCTATATCGCATACTGAAATCAAGGTTCACTTAGATATCTCAAAAATATCTGCATACTCTGCTCAGGTACTCCTCCTCTACACTCCGTTGAGTCTTCTTAAAAGAAATCAGAAAGCCACTGCACATTTTCTTTTGAAAATCTAAATAAACTATAAAAATCCTCATCGTTTACTTCAAACCGTTTCTTCTAAAATTTTAGTCTTTTACGCGTATAAACTCGCCCATATTCGCACTATAACTAAAGAGATTATTGAAAATAAGAGCTATTCAAAGCTTTCTAGATAGGGAGAAAAAATCTTGAAATTTTTGTAGCTTTAACTTTTATATTCTAGTTAAAGCTTTGAAGCTTAGGCTGGGAAAACAAGCTAAAACTAAATGAATTTAGCTTTGGATTTAAAAATAGCTATGACTAGAAAACATCCTTAACTAGCAAGCTTAAGCTTATTTTTATTCACCAAAAATCTAGCTTTTACTTAAAAATCCAAGTTTTTGTGAAATATTGTTGAACCAAAAGAAGAAAACTTCCAGAAGAAAAGATTGAATTAATTATAAAATAACAATGTTTATTTGTTGAACGATAATTTAAGAATGAGTAAAGAAAAATTATGAAATTAATAAATACAGAACAAATTTCACATAAACTATGTGTTTTAGGAAAATTCTGTAAAGTAGTTAACTTCATAAGTAATTATATATGAATAATATTATGTATAACGTTGGTATTGATTACAATAATGTTGAATTATTATATCTCCAACACGCCCTCTCAAGACGAACGTTTATCATATAATTCTCCTTGCTTTCCAAATCCAAGACCTTTTAGACATCTCCAGTGAATTTCTCGAGTTAACGGCTTAGTGAGAACATCTGCAATCATCTCATTTGTTGGTACATGTTCTAATGTAAACATCCCAGCAATAACAGATTCTCGAATAAAATGATGTTTTATGTCGATATGTTTCGTGCGTGCATGAAACACATGATCATTTGCCAAACACTGTGCTCCACGGTTATCAACAAAAATTATAGTTTTAGCAAATTCAGGAAATCCTAGCTCTGTTGAAATACTTTTCAAAAAAATAGCTTCCTTCGAACCCTCTGAAAGGCTAATATATTCGGCCTCTGTCGATGAAAGTGCAACAGTTCGTTGTTTTTGTGACTTCCACGATATTGCTGCACCACTAAGTATAAATGCATACCCAGTATATGATCGACGATCAATCGTACAGCCACCCCAGTCTGCATCCGTGTATCCAACTAATGGTTCATCAGTTTTCTTATACACCAGTCCAAAATTTAGACTTCCTGATAGATAACTGAAAACACGCTTTACTGCTTTCCAATGAAACTTCTTCGAATTCCTCGTAAACTGTGCTCGATACGGTATTTGCAATATCCGGTCGTGTTGCAACTGATAAATACATCAAGCTGCCAATCAGTTCTCGGTACGGATAGGTTTCTTCTGAATCATTATCTGCAAAATTATCAAAACTTACGTTCATTTCGGATGGTGTCGCTACCGGATTACACTTCTCCATTCCATATTGTTTGAGAAGTCCTAGCGTATATCCTCTCTGGAACAGTTCGATTTTATCATCATCTTGTTTAATTTCCAGACCAAGACAATATTTTACCAAACCTAGATCCCTAAATTCAAAGTCTTCCAGCAAACTGTTTCGTTAATCCAGGGTCTTCTTGATGTCTTTCGATGCAACCAATATGTCGTCGACATATATAAGTACGAACATGACGTCACCCTCAGAATTATTTTGGAAAAGACATGGTTCGTTTACTGTAGGCTTCAATCCCAAGCTTAATAACTTTTCAGTTAGTTTGATATACCACTGACGCCCAGCCTGGCGTAGCCCATAGAGAGCCTTCTGCAACCTGCATGCATTACCTCCATTACGTAAACGTTTCAACATATCCTCCGCTCGTTTTTCAAAGTTAGATTTTTCCCCTTGTTTTGAAGTAATTCTCTGTAGCATCTCATTTAACATATCCGGTACTCTAAAGTGCCATTTAAATAAGCCGTCACAACATTAAAATACCACACTTAAAACATTTTACCTATTTATCAGAAGTCTTCAGTGATAATTCTCTAGATTTATGATGTGTTTTAAATGAGCCTTTTCCATTTCCAGCAACCATGGCCATGATTGCCTCCAGATGTCTGTTTTCGTGCTTCGCTCTCTTCAATGATTTTAACTTTCAGCACTTCAGCAATAGGCAAATCATCACGAGATTCTATTGCACACCGAAAATACTCATATGAAGATGGAAGACTGTACAGCAGCATAAGGGACAACAGATCACCATTTATTTCGACCTTCATGCTTTCCAGCTTGTCAACTGCATCGAAAAACTTGGCCATAATATGCTCTCTCACGTCACCACTATCGTCCAACCTTTGGAGCATTAACTGTTTTAACAGTGTCGCTTTTCTAGCTGGTCCTTTTGAAGCATAAATTGACTCCAATTTAAGCCAAACTGCACGCGAAGTTTCACATCCACGAATCTGCTTCAGCTCTGATGGATGAATGGACAGAATAAGGTCAGCTCTGGCCTTTTGATCCTGCTTACATCATTCGGCAATCACATCAGCAGTAGTTGTAGGTTTAATGGATTGTCCATTGACAAATTCCCACAGATCTTTCTTTGTAAGAAGCGCCTCTACTTGCATACTCCACGTATCGTAGTTCTCCTTTGATAGTAATTCCATGCGTGAGGAACTATACATTGTCGCAGAACTCGCAGCCATTTCTAAATAATTAATATTCTTTAAAAGTTTTCAACAAATTTCGAACCAATTCAAAAATCTCCTTTTTTTTTATAAATCTTCTTTCTCTTCAAATGGTTAATGGAATAATGGAACTTGAGTCCTGGGCCCATAACCTGTGAAATATTGTTGAAACAAAAGAAGAAAACTTCCAGAAGAAAAGATTGAATTTATTATAAAATAACAATGTTTATTTGTTGAACGATAATTTAAGATTGAGTAAAGAAAAATTATGAAATTAATAAATACAGAACAAATTTCACATAAACTATGTGTTTTAGGAAAATTCTGTAAAGTAGTTAACTTCATAAGTAATTATATATGAATAATATTATGTATAACGTTGGTATTGAATACAATAATGTTGAATTATTATATCTCCAACAGTTTTAGCTTTAGCTTTTTTTTTATTCACAAAGCCCTTCTTGCCAAAAAAAAAATTAATTTTGGTCACATATGTATAGCTATTACACATAAAATGACTTTTTTGTGTGTAAGGTCGAGCCAAAATGATTTTTTTTTTTAAAGTAGAATAATAATTATATAGTCAAAAGCTTTAATAATTACTGATTTATAGCTTTTTAAGTGTCCCAAAACATAAAATTAAAAATTTAAATAATGAATTTCATTGAAAGCTACAACAATTCAAAGTTAGTGGTCAATTTTTCAATGAGAGTTGTCATTGTGACTGTACTATCGAGATGAATTGCAAGTGCAATGAGAGTGAGAGAGCATTAAAGTTAAGTGAATCGCCAGCGATTTGTATTCTTTTATAAACATTATCTTTTTGTAAAATTTTGAATATAATACCCTTCAACAATGCATTGATAACCTATTCAATATCCAATCTCCAACATCCCTTATATATCCGAGCCTGCAACATATGTATTCCACTGAAAAACGGACAAGGAACTGAGAATGCCATTCCTGTCATTTTATTGTTTGGGAACATGCTGAAGATAAATAAGAACATTGAGTTTAAATGGCACCATATATTCAAGATAAGTCGTTCTTGTAATTAAAATTCTTTTTATTTGTTCTCTGGAAAATGTTTGATGTGTAGATAACCTCTTAGTTATTATACAATTATACATCGGTATGCAGCCAAAACGGGGTGATTAAGTTCACTGATTATTTGGTTTTGCTTTAAAAATGCAAAATTGGATGAAACATTGTTAAAATTTCTGTCAAAGTCGATTTAATTAAGTTGATAGAAAAAAGGAATTTGGATTTATAAATTGTTAAAGACAAGAAGTGGAAACGTTAAGATTTTACAGTAAACGACTGCTTTGTTTGAGGAAAACAGAGAAAAATTCATAGCCATACTACAGTGCAAACCACATGCCAAATTTTGCCTTTGTGAGTTTTAACATTGAAAATGTTTATAGGGTCGTTTTGAGAAAAATATGGTGTTACCAAAATGATTAAATGAACAAATGAATATATAACAAATGAACGAAATGAACTCTAGCGTATAGGGGGCTCAGGATCGAATTTTTGGTTGGTGTTACCAAAGAAAATGCCAAAATGAACATAAAGACACAATCGATGAATCGTACCTACACGTTGATCGTCGCCAACCGACGAGCTTCAGTGGAGGATAGTTGAATTTGTATGAAATCTTAAAATCACTCGATTTGAGCACACTTAGGAGCATTTTACTCAGGTTATAATTATCGGATGCTTAATGTTAAGATAGATAATTAAAGATAAAATGACAGGCTACAAATCTGCATCAAAAGCTTACAAAATTTCATACTAAACACGTGAAAGATTGGCTTTTGAGAACTAATTTCATCACGGCAAATGACGTGAGGAACAAGAAAACAAAAAGAAAAAGAAAAAAACGTACCCACAAAGAATATACAAACATTGCTGTAAGGGTGTGGGCAAGACGTTGGTTGGAGTGGAATGTGTGCTGGTGGCAAACAAAATTGGTTTCGCATCGGGAACAAAAATGATATACATACATATAGCTACATTATTAAGTAGGTTAGGTATGTCTGTAAAATGTTATGTTGATTAAATTGTTGTAGGTATTTTGCAAATATTATTCGTAATGGTACGATTAGGTTGGTTTGGTTGGCTTATAACTTCGGTTCTAACAATCGGATATTTCAAATAAAGGTCTTAAAATGAAGGTAAAATATAAAACTAATTTATTCAGTTAAAAAATAATTGAAATAACATAAAAGTGTAGGTGAAAAACGTTTAGGTTTAATTCATCAAAATAAATAATTGCAAAAATTGAAAAATTGAATAACAAAATTGGCTTCGCCAACAAAATTCATACGCCTACGTATCTATATAGGTACATACATTATGTATGTAGGTAGGTAGGTAGGTAGGTAGAAATGGCGATCACGAGCAACCTAGCTCGTTGACCCAATTAGCGCTAGAGTGCGCCGTTTTGTTACGATAACTCGTTGGACGTGTGGATGTAAATGGTTTGGAATGTCTCAGAATGGCTCAGAGACGTAAGAGGTTTGACCCCTTAGGGCCAGTTTCACAGTGAAGTAAGTGTCACTTAAGTGCCGAATATGGAAAACTAATTCCCAATTGCACAGTGTAAACTTATCGGAATAAGTGACACTTAAGTCTCCGATGTTGGCCACTTAAGTTCCACTTACTCAGGTGGTAAAACTGCGGCTTAAGTGCCAAAATGGGAAAATTAAGTGCCACTTATTTTGTTAAGTGTGCACTGTGAAACTGGCCCTTAGTATGACATTATGTATGTACATTTATATAAAAGGATTGATTTAGTTGTTCTGCGGTTGCCTTTTTACTTCTGTACTAATAATCTTAAAGATTAAGGTTTTGAAATAAGTTAAATAATAGGCTTCAAAATTTTGTGTGACAAAACTTGACTTCATTCTTAATCAATTCGATTGTTGAACCTAGAATATGCACAGAGACCTATACTTGAACCTCTATGATTATAACTTATAACTTTAGTTCTATAAGGGCCAGACGTTGAAGGTTAAGGTATTTAAATTAAGGTTAACTAGGCTAGAGGTAGGATTAACCTAGCGAAGCAACTTAAATAAAAAATTTTAAAATCGAAAAGGGTTTATTTGGTATCTTCTGTTCTAATTTTCGGATCTTTGAGGTTAATGTCTTAGAATTAAGGTAAAATCTCAGGCAACAAATTTATGTGACAAAACAACATCTAAACCAATGCGTTTTTTTAACTTGACCAACGTCTAAACCAATGCGACTTTTGAACTTGACCTACGTCGTCAATGTGATTTTTTAACTTGAACTATACACGTCTAAACCAATTCGATTTTTGAGCTTGACCAACGTCTAAGCCAATGCAATTATTGAACTTGACTTACGTCTAAGCCAATGCGATTTTTGAACTTGACCTACGTCCAAACCAATGCAATTTTTGAACCTAAAATATGCAAAGATACCTACTTGTGAATCTCTTTAATAAACTTACAACATTAGCTCTAAGGGCCAGTTGTTGAAGGTTAAGGTATTTAAATTAACATTAATCAGCCTAGAGGTAGGATTAACTTAGCGAAGCAACTTAAATGTAGTAATCGAAAAGGGTTGACTTGGTAAGCTTTTATTTTCTGTTCTAATTATCGGATCTTTGAGGTTAAGGTCTTAAAATTAAGTTAAAATCTAAGGCTATAAATTTATGTCACAAAACTTTACCTAAGTCTAAGCCAATGCGATTTTTGAACTTGACCTACGTCTACACCAATGCGATTTTTGAACTTGACCAACGTCTTAACCAATGCGATTTTTGAACTTGACCTACGTCCAAACCAATGTTATTTTTGAGCCTGAAATATGCAAAGGTACCTACTTGCGTTTCTCTTTAATAAACTTACATTAGTTCTAAGTTGTTGAAGGTTAAGGTATTTAAGTTAACGTTAATCAGTCTAGAGGTAGGATTAACTTACCTAAGCAAATATCGAATAGGGTTTATTTGGTAAGCTTTTATCTTCTGTTTTAATTATCGGATCTTTGAGGTTAAGGTCTTAGAATTCAAGTAAAATCTCAGGCTTTACCTAAATTTATGTTACAAAACTCTACCTACGTTTAAGCCAATGGATTATTGAACTTAAAATATTCATAGGTACTGCAATATAATTGAACTTCTTTAATAAACTTATATAGATTAAGACCTAATGTTCAGATGTTCAAGGTTAAAGGTAGAACTATAATAGTCGGATGCCGACCTAAGTGGTCGTACGAAACGAAACGAATACAAAGAATTCATATGACGTGCCCATAATTGAGTTTTGCTTGTTTCGACCAATTTTTTACTTTTGCTTCCGGAAGTGAAGAGCGCTCACCGACCGCTCCATGCGTAAGTGAACTGAGAGAATTTTCTTCCAACATCTTCCGACTATTACAGTTCTACCTAAAGGTCCTCAAATGAAAAAAAAAAAAACGATTCAATTTGATTGTCAACTCAGCTGTCAACTTAATTGGTGCTTTGCTTTTCATATACTCAGATAAAAGAATACTGTTTAACTGTCAAAACCAATAATATTGTCTTAAGAAATTACACGACTCGAGTTTATTAAATTTATTAAAAGATGAGTTCAAAATGCAAAATATTATAGAATACCTAAAAACAATTAGGTAAATCAGGTTTGCATTGAGTTTGAACTATCACATCAAATTATTTATAAATTTAGTCTCGCGTTAAAAAGGGTTCACTTTGATAGTAAATCAAATAACTTGCCTATATATAAATAGTTCAATAAGTTGAGAGACTTGTAAATCAATTTGAGCAAATTTGAGCAAATATTTGAATTTCTTCAACATCAACGCCGTGATTAAATAAACTGAACTGAACAACATTAATTTAACCGCCAACTGGGATTCGACATTAAAAATATCTACATATTGTAATTTCAGACTGAAGAATGGTTTCTTAGACATCTTCAGAAGTTTTGGTGCAACTATAGGATACAAATTAGAAATCACCAAGATTATTCATGTTTTTATTTTATCGAGCTAACACAAGTCATTTTCAATGTCCCCATAGTTACTCTATGAGTGAAATCTGTAAATTTTTTTTTAATGCGAATGACCAAAACGAGATAATTAAAGTATATTTAAATGTTTGACTCTTTGAAGATGGTATATAGAGAGTTAAATGCATGGCACTAAGATAAAATAATTGTATATCTGGTATATTAATAATTTTTGCTTTAAGATAGAAAGACAGAATTACTATCATTATATTCTTATAGCCCTATTAATAAAAATACACCATCCGCTCGTAAATACACGTTTTACCTAACACATGGATAGTGGACTTATCCGTTTGATAAAATAAAATACTAATAAACTTATTCTGTCTTCATTTTATCTGTTCAATGAATAACACCGAAAAGTAGGCAGCATTTCCCTCAATTGTACTAAATATTCAAGTACTTCTTTCATTTTTGAAAGCTATCTGTGAAATCTTTCAGCTTTGAATTGAATTGTGAACGATAAAGTTATCCACTCGTTGAACACCAAAAATGGTGAGATAAGTTATCCGCTCATTTTCAAATGTCATTTAAGGCTAAAACACGTTTATTATTAAGAATTATAAGTTAAAACATGTGTTAGTGTTGTTTCATATCTATTTTGTGATTATTAATAGGCCTGTTACTCTTTATTCTTTCTTTCATGCTTTCTTTTGGCATTTCGATAGCATCTGCTAGACAATGCATCTATTGCAAAAAAAAATGTTACTATATCGTTATAATAACCTAAAACTCAACTTTTAGGATGGTCTGGTTTCCCAGTGTTTGCGGATTAAAATTAGATCTCGCTTCTTCTTCCCATCATATTTAAGATTTTTATAATAATTCATCAATATAAATTGTTAAGTAAAAAATGTGAATATAAAAATAAAATGACCGATTGTATACCAAACATTAGTCGGGTTTTTTTGAGAAAGCTATTCACAGTACAGTAACAACATCCACAGTAGAATTACTGCTAATAAAAGCAGAAGTAGAATCCTACTGTGGATGGGTTTTTTTTCGGAATTTCTTATCTTTTTATAAAATCCCAAAAAACACGGCTATTATAGGAAGCTAAATTTCTACTGTATTAGCATTATTTGCAAACCCAAGAAAATTGCCAAGAGCATAAGATTATTTTTTCTTCAGACTTTCTGATTCTTTTTACAGATGTGGCAAACAATTTATTTGCATGAACAATCTTTGCTAATGATGGGACGGAAGCAAAAGAATACACAAAATATAGTTGTGATGAAGGAAAATAAATGTGTTGAAGATGACAACCTTTTTTTATACCATAAATATGGTCTTAAAGGATTAAATCAAACGGAAGCTAGTAGGTTGTTTTTTTTTTTTATACAAACAACTTTTGATTATGAATTTGAGAAAGAAAATACAAATTATATTTTTAGGTACGACATGGTAATTTAAAGGGTGAATCCAATTTTTCTTGACATACTTTCAAAGCTGAAAGGTCAGAACTTTAGACTGAAATCAATTTATGACTTCCATTTTGCCCTTATTTTCGTTCGTTTGAAAAATATATATACTTTACTGTTAATACCCCCACAGCAATTTCATCAAAAGCCATACACAAAGTTAAGAAGTGTTTTTAAAATTACAGAAAATATTTACCTTAATTGTCTTCTAATAAAAGAGCCTGAAATATTTAAGGTTAATGACTTTTGGTTCTACCCCATGCCACGAAGTTAAAATTTTCAAAATGTTAAAATCATTTATGAGTGTCATGACCTGCAATGTTGCATAGTAACCAAGATCTATCAGCCTTATACTTTTCCGCACTATTGCTTTTAGATTCAATTTGCAACGCTTATTCGTAATAAAAATACTTTCTGAAGAATTTGAAAAAAAAACACTTACAATATATATGTAGGTAGGTACCTACGTACGTTTGATTGATCAAAGACTATTTCTGAATCAATAAAAATAGCAAAGTTTTATTGTTTCATACCCCCATTCAATTTTCAAACGAAAAGATATTGAATATTTTTGTTAAACCCCAGTTTTACTCTCTCGAAAATGTCAATGTCAATAGTCACTTTGATAAGATTTTTATCTTACAAACAGCAATAATTCCAACGATAGCTACAGATGCTAATGACATCCATAGCACACAATATAGCTTGAATTAATTAAGTATAAGAAAAACAAAAGTGAAAGTTAAAGACAAAAAACGATGTTTTGTAAGAAAAAAACATCTGTATATTTATCCAAAGACAGAGATCAAAAAATAAACCATAAAATGAGATCTGGAAACGTTTCTAAAGGTGTGTCCACACCAAAGAAGCATTCAAACATGCTTTTCAGGAACATTAAAGAAACATTTCAGAAGCACCTATACCAAATCATATAATGTGCCCAAGCAGGCTGTTGCAGGGCGGCAGCATGCCCCCCCCCCCCCCCCCCATTACATACCAGTGTTTATACGGCGGGCGGTTTAATTTTCAAAAATTCATATTGTAAATGTTAGTTATTTCCTAAGATTTGGGCCTTAGTTCCTTTTTCTGGATTTCTTTTGGGCGATATTTCCAATTTTGGGCCTTATTTAGCATTTTTTGTTTTGGGCGTTCTTTCCATTAAAAAAAAATTAAAAAATTGGAAATAACGCCCAAATCGAGAAAAAAAACAACAACAATTGTTCAAAATTTGTTTGATCGATATTTCCAAATTGATTTGGGCGTTATTGCCCAACGACCTTTATATGAGATCAAGTGATAAGGTTTCTTAGTGTGAAAGATTGGCAAAAGATATTTTACCCGTATGTTTATTGTGCATCAGTTCAATTTTATGTATACCTATACATAATATAATGTGAATAAATACAGTTGTGAAAATGTTGTTTTCAGCTCGTGTATTGGTACTCTTTCAATTGGACTTCAAACTACAAACAAACTCTTTTTTGGACCACCCCAATATCAATCTTTTTTTTCAATATTTTTGGTTAAATGCATACCACTTTTTATGATACACCCTACAGTAAAAATAATAATTTTTACATTTTTTCTCAAAATACATGTTTAAAATATTTTTTGCATTATTACATAAAATCTATTTTGTTTATAAACTGCAAAAATAATTTTTTTGGGCCCCAAAACATATTTTTTCTCGAATAACCTAGTTAAAATATTGACCAAACTGAATCTTTTCTAATTCTGCTTAAAAATGTGGAATATAACATATTTTATCGACACCCTATTGTATAGAATTTTACCCATGAATATAATCACAGTCCCCCAAAAACCTTTAATAAGGGCTATTAATAATTTCGGGTCGACCCGAAATTAAATTCTTATAAATATTTTAATTTCGGGTCGGCCCGAAACTAAATTCTTATTAATTTAGTTTCGGGTCGACCCGAAATTAGAGTTTAATTTTGGACTGAGTTTAGTGACGGAAATAGTTTTGCAATGATTTTGCACCAATTTCGGGTCGACCCGAAATTATAAATATAGTTCCAAATAATATAATATAATATAATATGGGGTCACATCCCTGCTAAGGAGTTAAGACATCTTAGGGACGTCAATTTTTCCCCAAGGAAGCCATCCTGGTCCACCCCTTTTAATTATTGTTATTGATGATATTATTTCAGTGATTAATTACTGCAATTGTTTGATTTTTGCAGATGATCTCAAACTGTTTTTGAATTTTTTTTTTAAGATTGTCAGATGACTCAATCTGATCTCAATGGTTTGTCTTATTGGTGTGATGCCAATGTTCTAAATATTTATACATATTCATATATGGTGGACAAATAGAGTGGCCTGATATCTTAAAATCATGTCCATATAATGTACCAACAATGAAACAAATTGATGCTTTTATCACAAAATGCACAATTTTGGAATTAAGTCGTCCAACTACATAGAAAAGTAAAATCCTAAACTCTTCTGATTGGTTTATTTCGATAACGGTTATTTACATGAAAAAAAGTATATTAATCTTTTTTGTAGGAAATATTTCAAGCTATAAATTAATCTTTAGAATTTTTTTTTGTACAACTAACCATTTGGGAGTTATTGCTGAAAAACCATTTTGGGGGGTCTTCAACCAACCGTAAAATTGTTGGCAGCGCTTATATCGATGTAGACTTTTGAAAGTTTCTTAAAAACAACATGAGGAAGCTAATTGGGCTGTTTTTATGGCTTCATTGACTCGACTATATCCAACAAATTCATTGGAGCTTTTGTCAACTTTTGCCAACTGCTTGGTATAAAATCTCTTGAATCTCGTCGAAAAGTTCATAGTGTAATGCTCATTAGAGATTTACTCTGTTATAACATAAAGTGTTCATCACTTCTTGCACTTGTCCCAATTTATATTCCAGCTAGAACACTGAGAGCTAGGATTTTTTTTATTTTAAAGAACACATAATACTATATATGGCTGTAATGAGCCCAGATCAATCATTTATTTCAATTGAAGTGTCGTAAGTATTGGGTTTTTATGTCTTACTCGTGAAAAATTTAAATCAGAAATTTTGTACGTATGTATTTAAATTTTAATTTTCTATTGGACTTGGAGTGCCATAATTTTGTTAGCTGTAAAATTGCTTGTAGATGAAATAAATAAATTTAATGTGTATAAGTACCTACAGATGCAAATAAGCTGTGGGCTGACATGTGACCCAAAAAGAAACAAATAATTCAATTCCAATTTTCCTTTGAAAGTTCCTTCATGCAAAAATAAAATCAAAATAAATGATTCTCTTTCTTTAATTTTTTGTTTATAATATTGTACCCATCTTAATACATAGTGACAGCCATCCAGAGATTTTGAAAATGTTTATCTGACGTAGGTCTTCAATTGGGTATGCGTGCAAAATTGACTTTTTGCATTTAAGGGTATGCCCTTTTTGACTGTGGAGTGGAATTCAAGCAATGTACTAAATAAGAATTTTTTAAAGTTTTCAAATAAAAACCAAGGACGGATAAATATCTTGCGTTCATTTTTAGTTTCTTTAACCAGAAGACATTTAATTTAAAAGCGATATGGAACTATACCAGTAAAGTAAGGGGTATTGCTATTGCCGTTCAAAAAAATCAATATACATATAAAAATAGCCCAGTCCCCGCTGAACTTTTGGGGTGACTTAACTCCAATACATTTTTTGTATGGTTTGCATTTTGTCCTGAGTGCTATATTCATATAACCTTGTCGTTTCGGAGTGAGACCTTGCGATTTTAACCCTAGAGGACTTGTTTTCGATTAAAACTACGCTCTACGATTTCAAAGTAATAAATAGTGTCTGTAGACCTAATAAAGTTTCCAAGATAAAGTGTAAGTAGTGCATTAAGTCATCTAACTCAAATCGTCTGTCAGTAAGATTTTCCAAATCAGGGATTCAAAATCTGTGAATTGAGATAAATTTCAAGCGATTACGTCCAAAATCCAATTAAAAAATAGTAATATAGTGACATCCGCGTAGTATATCAGATTTCAACAGTTTGGCCTTACGAAAAGACGTTTGTCAGGAAATCATAATTTTTTAATTGATACTTTTGAAAAGGTCAAAACTAAAATCAAATTTAGAAAAAATAAACAATAATGACAACTGTGTCTTGTATCGCTGCTGTCATCTGTTTGGTGTCACTAAAGTATGTGTCACTTATACTGTTTACATAAAATTTTTCCAGCTATTGGGTAGATCTTGATACATGCTGGCACCAAAAAGTTTGTCATATATATTTATAATCAGAAAGTAGAGGGCGTTGAGGTTTGATGCATCTGAAATATAGTTTTCCTCATTAATTTTATATTTTCAGAAAAGTTCCCCTTTTGATGTTTTTGGTGCTATAGAAGACGAACTACTAAAACAGGTCTAACACTTACACAACTTGATAAGTTGTAACATTGATATCTTTTAATTTTCTTTTACGTCAAAAATCTGTTAAAATATCTCGGTCTAAGTAGATTTTCTGCACTTTTAGTAAAAAAGAAACCAACTGCCACAAAATCAAATCTACTGCGCTTCATTGAAAACCTGTTGAGCCAAAATTATGAAATCATTCACAACAAGAAAGTGGAAGTATAAGATTGCATTTGTGAATCAACCTTTCTCCTTCAACACAACAAGTGCAACTTAAATTGGCTGGATGTTATCGTTTCGTCTTCCGTGTGTTGAAAAATCTACAAGTAAGTACAGCCCAGTCTGTTCTTGATTTAAAACTAGAAAATATTTATTTTTAGTTAAACAGTATAAAGCGATATCGCATATGCGAGAGACAGACACGAAGCACCACCGTGGCTAGAAGCCATTCTTAGACCCTGTTTAGATTGGGAAGATTGAGTCCGGACTGGTGAGTATCATCGTGTTTACATTTGAAACTTTGATGTGCCTTTAAATACATTGAAAGAACAACAATTTCAACATTCCACACATTGAAACAACAACAAATCAGACTCATATGAGTTCTGTTTTTATGTTTTCTTTGTGCCTTAAACTATCAACCGTGTGACAGGTAGTCCACAAAAAAATTCTATCCGAATCTTAAATCTAGCAGTCTATAAATTTAAAGACCGATGACAGATTGTCGTTATACGACGCCAGATGTGTGACAGGCGGTCCACAGAGCAAACTTGTGACCAGGGAAGTAGCGTCCATATATTGAGTGGAATGAGTGCTTCCGTTAAGAAATTCTAAAAATAAAATATTCACAATTTAAAATAAAAGATAGACAATGGTTTTTTACTAATTGATTCTCCTTTAATCCCTATTGAATAAATTCCCATAATCATTATTTGAACTTAATTATCTTTTATCTTTTTATTTGCTAAATACAACTCAAAATGTTCCTCTTGCTCCAACCCAACCGAGAATGCACAATATCACTCTATTATTATTTATAATTCTCATACGAAAGTGCTTGTTGAAAATTTATTAGAACGCACAGGACAACATCAATTCATTATTTCTCTTTGCTAAATAAAACTCAAAATATCCGTCTTCTCTTGCTCCAAATAAACTAAGAAAGCACATTGCACACATCACTCCAGTATTTCTTGTTTTTCTTTTTTATAGTTCT
The DNA here is from genome assembly GCA_929447395.1 of Epistrophe grossulariae. Classification (NCBI taxonomy): domain Eukaryota; kingdom Metazoa; phylum Arthropoda; class Insecta; order Diptera; family Syrphidae; genus Epistrophe; species Epistrophe grossulariae. Next base: position 22,108,274 of record OV839567.1, on the reverse strand, counting down.
CTTACGAAAGCTGAAAATTTACCAGAATGCTTAACACCTATGCATTCTTTATTTCCGGGTAGAATTTGCGACTCGGTATTGCCTTGGCCCCAGCTAGTTTTGTTTATGTCATGGGCCTATCGAGCAGTAACTAGCTTGGCCCTTGCTAATTTGTTAATGCTCTGTATTCCGTGGGCCTTGCTAGTGGTTCTCATATGGGCCCTGGATAGATCTTCCAAGTCAGGAATGGGCCTCTTGAGCAGTAACCAGCTTAGCCCTTGCTAATTTGTTAATGTTCTGTATTCCGTGGGCCTTGCTAGTGGTTCCCATATGGGCCCTTAATAGATCTTACAATTCAGGAATGGGCCTCTCGAGCAGTAACTAGCTTGGCCCTTGCTAATTTGTTAATGCTCTCATATTAGGGGTGTTTGAGACCGCTTTCCTCTTTAACTGAAATGTATAGAATTTAATTTAATTTAAAAAAAACTTCACTTTTACTTACTTGGTTTCTCCGAGATTTGAACTCGCGTTCCTCCAATCAAAGATCCAGCACGCTACCCAAAAGGCTGATTTGCGATACAGAATAGGGATGTACAAATGTTTATGAGTTGATACTTCACGTATTTGCTATATGGACCTTACACAAGTTATATTGGTCGCTGGGAATGCCAATAAAGAGGCGACACTATCTACGACCAATATAACGCCAAGAAAAAAGTTCCATGTCTAGGCTACATCAAGTCTTAACTATCTAGGCCCAGTCTTAGTTACACCTGATAACGCCAATAAAGAGGTGACACTGTCTAACGCCAAGATAATGCCCAGATACAATTCCTTATCCAGGCTACACCAAGCGGAAACTATTTGGGTCCCTTCCTGTTTTTATGAGACAGCGCCAATAAGGTGGCGACACTAGCTAGGGCCAAAATGACACCAACAAAAGTTTTCATATCTAGGCTATGTCAAGCTAAAACTATCTAAGCCCTGTCTTAGTTACACCTGATAACGCCAATAAAGAGGCGACAATGTCTAACGCCAAGATAACGCCCAGATACAATTCCTTATCCAGGCTACACCAAGCGAAAACTATTTGGGTCCCTTCCTGTTTTTATGAGACAGCGCCAATAAGGTGACGACACTAGCTAGGGCCAAAATGACACCAACAAAAGTTTTCATATCTAGGCTATGTCAAGTTAAAACTATCTAGGCCCAGTCTTAGTTACACCTGATAACGCCAATAAAGAGGCGATACTGTCTAACGCCAAGATAACGCCCAGATACAATTCCTTATCCAGGTTACACCAAGCGAAAACTATTTGGGTCCCTTCCTGTTTTTATGAGACAGCGCCAATAAGGTGGCGACACTAGCTAGGGCCAAAATGACACCAACAAAAGTTTTCATATCTAGCTATGTCAAGTTAAAACTATCTAGGCCCAGTCTAAGTTACATCTGACAAAGCCAATAAATAGGCAATTCTAGCCAGGGCCAAGATAAAGCCAGAATAAGATAAATTAGTCAAGATCACCCAGACCTGCGCCTGTCTAGTGTCTAGGCCCAGCATAGGATTTACTATATAATGGCCAATCTAGCTAGGGCCACGCTTAAAAATAGTTTTTCTTAAATAATTTTCTACCCGGATCAAGTTTCATTTCATCCCAAAGTCAAATCAAAATTTCTTCATTTTTTACCTTTTGACCAAAATATGAAGAATGAGCAGAGGGCATTCATTACGAAAATTCCTAAAAACAAAATAAAGGCCAGATACAGAAAATTTGAGTTGTTCACTATCTCTTATCGTCATTGATAAAAGGGTAGCAAAGTTTTTGTTACTCTTTTTTTGTGTTCCGTGTTGCGTTTGTGTATGTATGTGTGGAAAACTTCAAATCGTTAATTAATCAGGAAAAGGTTGTTGGTGGTGTTGTTTTTTAATATCATAGTGGGCGTAGGCTTACCATCCGTCAGGATTTCGCCTGACACGTCAGGCTTTTAATGTCCAATCAGGCTTTGGCCAGGTTTCGTCCTATGTCAGGCTTTTTTATAATTATCGCACAGAATATAATCCCTAGAAGAAAAACGTAACTGAATGCTTTCAAATCGAAATACTTGTAAATCGCAGTGAACACATTCATTTTTTTCATTTAGTTGTCATTTAATTGTTGTCGAAATTATGAAATCCCTGAAAATTTCATGCTTTTAGCACCAAAACTCGAAAAGTTATGCAGCTTTTAACTTTTGAGAAAAATTACGATTTTCAAAGATTTTCAAGCAAAGTTACTGAAAAGGCGCTGGTAGCGACCGCTAGATGCTGTTAGATTTTTAATTTTTTGGTCTTAATTTTTTGTTTTCAATCTTTATGCTTCATAATTTAGCCCGGTCCCTGTTGAATTTCGAGAAAGGTGTTTTTTTCTGAAAAAAAATGTTTTTTTTTTGTCAGGCTTTTTTCTCAAAAATCAGGCTTTTCTTACTTTATTGTCAGGCTTTTCTGATTTAAGAGCTGGTTACCCTAAGTGGGCGACATTCCTTTTTTAAAGTGTTTTTTTTATTGCAATTAAATTTGTTTGGCGATGCCTGTAATTGTGCAGTAGAAAATATTTTAAATAAACCATTTTCGGCAAAGATTTTTGCCGAAAAAACAAATATTATAGATAGATGGTTTTAATTTATATGTTTTGACGTTGGGTGCTTCCGCTCCCGAAAAAGTCACGCTTCGTGCCTGCTTGTGACAGATGGTCACACTGACATGTCGTTAATTACACCTGTTGCGGTAAATTTTACCACAACAAGTTTCACCCAGCCTATTCTATCTCCTTTACCCATTCTTAACCTCTCCTTCTTCGTTGCGGCTCCAAGATACTCGCAGAGTTCAGTAGAAAACCTGGTATTCATCACCCAGAGTCCTGCTCTTAAAGTATTTTGGAAAAGTAACCAAAAACAGGTGTGCGAGCAGTTCTATAAATCGAAGGGAACAGTTGGTTCCAAAATCCATGAAGTATACGAATCATAAAGATGGGCGGTCTTATGTTGAATTATCAGCGGACGAGCTTAAAAAGAAAAGTCATCGAGTCAGGCGGACTCTATCGAAACTCTTATCTAAACTCTTCATCCTAACTTTAATTTAAAGTAACATTTTATTGTAAGTTAAATGGGCCTTTAACGTAGTCAATAGTAAAATCTTAAGTTACAAAATATTTTATTGAAAGGGGTTATCGGAATGGAATCAAAACAGTAGGGTTCGCGTTTCAAAAGGAATTTGCCTTCCTCTCTCTCATCTCGAAAAATATTGATTGTCGACAGAATTTATTCGTGCCTCGAATCACCCGCGAAAACCTTGTTGTAGCTAGGAGAATGCCTAGGATAAACTTTTCCTCGGGTTTGTTTCTTTTTAATTTTTCTCGAAAATATTAGTTTGGGATGGGTCTGAACTCGGCCATTAAGGTTCGGCAAAGACATCCAACAACTTTGCCGAATCCGTGAATGTGTGTGTGAGAGTAAAGTTTCGTTGAGATTCAACAACGGAGGTTTTCGAGGAGAGCACGTAGCTTTCCAGGAAGCCGTGATCCCGTGACCCCTGATCACGAAAACGAATGGCTGAATGTATGAATGTGTGAGTGGTTGGAATGGTCGAGGGTGGAATCGATGGTAGCTGGGAAAGTGACTCTTAAGAGAGCTATCCAAGCAAGAAGTTGTATTTTTTTGGTAATTTGAGAAAAATTAAGGAATAAATAAAATCGAGGAAAAATTTTTGGTGATAAAATTGAAAAATTGAGAAGTTGAAAAGTTGATAAGTAGAAAAAGCTGATTCGAGGAGCGAAAAGAATTTGGTTAAAAATCAGGATAAAGCGAGTTGAGAGAGGAGATAAAGGAGAAGGGAGTACAAGGAAAAAGAAAACAGATAAGTAGAGCGGACATTTTGTCCAAAAGTGTAATAGTGGGAATTGTTTGTTTTCCCGATTTTTATAAGAATTCTAAATTCCGATAAACCGTAGTTCTTTTCTTTCTTTTTTTTTTATTGTCGTGTTAAATTTTGTTTTAAATCCCAGTTAAAAGCGGGATGCGGTAGTTTCAGTTGTTAACGGCTCATTTTTCTTTCTTTTGTCCTTGTTTCGGCTTTAAAGGTTCCCCGTAAGCCTTATAATAATTCTTAATTGTATTTCGGTAATTGAAAAAATTTTGGGTTGTAATCCTGGGGTTCCACCCAAAGGTTTCCCAAATAAAATTATTTAAAATCCCCATATATATCAAATTTGTGTTTTATTTTGGTTTTCCTTATCGTGTCTTTTAACAATATAGTACAATTTTACTAATTGTATTTGGTACAAACAAAATTCCTGGCGCCCACTTTGGTAAAAGTACATCCTGTACTTACATTCTTGTTTTTATCATCAATTTGATTATTCTTTTATTAATCAAACTCGATTAATAAAATCCCACTTCGCTGAACCCACCCCATTGCTGAGCTACTGGGTGGCAGCACTTACGTGTTGTCTGTTGTGAACGCACCTATCGTCGTTTGACAGTTTGTCATTCTCGTCGCGACGCACATCGTTTTCGTGCACAATTTGTTTCGTTTTGTCAATTGTTAAACTTTCGTGTCGTTTAGCAATTTGTTAAAAATATTTGAGTCTGCGGATTATAATTCCGCCATCCTAAACTACAATCCTAAAATTACTTACTCGCGATAAATAATTTCACAACACACCAACGTTGCTAACGTCATCATACATCATAAGACCCCAACGTTAGAAAATGGCCGAGAGCCCAACCTTAAAGAATGGCCGAGAGCCCAACCTAAAAGAATGGCCGAGAGCCCAACCTAAGTAGTGTCCTAGAAACGGAAAGAAGATGATTTTGGAAGAAGAATCCCTTACTTCCCCAAAATCTGCGCGAGGGTTTACGGTGTTAGTTTGTTTAAATTTTCGGGTAAAATGGGATTTTTCCTAACCATTTAACATTGGTAAATGGCGAAGTGCATCCTTCCAAGATATTTCTCTCCATCTTAGTCTGGTTCGGTATGGAACGGGGACTTTGATCGCGCGAAACTGATTTTTCGTTTTACTTTTAACTTTAGGAGTAATGGACGGAGGTGCGCTGAATACGTTCAAATGAGAAAGTGGATTGGGTTCAACTACGGAGCGAGCTTCTAGCCAAAAAAAGTGAAGAGCTAAGCATGATAACCGTGACCGAATACCGCCATTACACGTAGTGTATAGGAAAGTGACGGACACAATAGAAGGATCTAAGTGAATGGGAGCAGGCCACCAAGAAGTCACTTTTTGTGAGATTCTGACATGGTACAGATCGTTGTGAAAAATTTACTAGAAAAATCGAAAAATCTTTTGACGAATTTTAAAATCGTTAATTAGTCAGTCGAGTTCATTTTTGAGAAATAATTTTGAAGGAGTTTCCAGAATAGGGAAACTTAATTAGTTATTTGTCGAGGAGATAAAATCTGCGAAGGAGCAACTTCAAAGAGTTAGGGCCAGGTGGGTCAGAAAGCTCTAGAGGATTAACCCAATTTCGTTGAGAAAAGCTAAGTATTTTGTGGTAATTTTTCTTAGTTAGTGTTTGCCAGTTTGGGCAAAAATTTGTGTACCGCTAGGCCTTCGTTTTGTTAAAAAAAAAACCGTTTCCCGAAAATACGGGAATTTCATAACCCAGTTTTTGATGTGTAAACATCTATACTGGCGGTAGGGTGAAAAGAAAACGTAACGTAACGTTGTGATCGTGATCGTGATCGTGATTCTGAGCTTTACGAAAATTGAGTGCGTTCAACAATATGTACGTTCAGTAACTAAACGTTGAGTATTTATATACGAAATCGAAAGGTCGAGTTCAGTTCGGGTTGAAATTTGGTTGGCTGCTTAGAGGATATATTAAGCCCATATTACACGATGATTCTTTGCGTCCGACTCTATTCGAACATAATGAGTGTGAAAGAGAAAAAAGATAAGATGGAAGACCAGTTGCCCTGTGAGTCGTGGGCCAAGTTTTACGAGACTCTTTTTAACGCTTCTTTAGCATTAGGCTACGCGCAAACCAACGCAATGGCGGTGGCGATCACGATAAAAATGTGGATGCCTCATATAAAAATCAAAGCACACTTCAATCGTGTAGATGTGTGCCTTTCCTTTGATTTATGTGTATGGCATCCACAATTTTATTGTGATCGCCACCGCTATCGCGTTTGTTTGAGCTACCTTTATCCGTATTTTGTATTCTTTGCATTACTTTTTTTCAATTACATGACTGCTTTGAGACCAGGGGCCTATTTCACGGAACATACATCACAAACATTGTATGAATGTATGTACCTTAAAGTAGACGCCAAAGATGGCTGTGTAAATTTTGAATTTTTTGAAAAACTTTGCGTCAACTTAGAAAACGCATAATTAAAAAAAAAAATTAAAATTTACGCCCACTCATCTCGTAGTCATGATTCTTATCTTGTAGCCGTGGTCGTGATTTTGATTCTGAGCCAAAGATTAGTCTGCTATTACACGATTCATCTAGACGCATGCGACTTTTCGAACTACGTAAGTGCAAAAGAGAAAAAAAAAACTAAAATTTGAGACGGAAAAAAAGTGACCGGTGTCGCGTGGGTAAAATTTTCGGTGCAACGATTTGACGTTTCTCTTTTCTCTTGTCCCGTTTTTTACTATTCTGCTTCATATGGTTTTGTTGTTCAAAGAGTAAATTTCTATGCAACGCACTGTTATTGATAGCCTTATAGGCTTTCCAGAAATGAGAAATTCATCTTTAAAAACAACATAAATAAAATAAATTATTGCTTTTCTTGACTGATATTCATTTAAAGGCACACAAACCTTTCTTTCTTCAATGTATCAAATAATGAAAACAAAAACACGAAAATGAAAAATAAAGAGAACTGTCAAATTAGATTCATGACTTTGGTTTCAACTTATAATAGCGCTTGAAACAGCGGACGAAATAACAAAGAAGAATTCGAAGAAGGTGCATGCAACTAGATTCATCGTGTAATAGCAGACTTATGAATTATCCATAATCTCTGTTCTGAGCTTCACGAACATTGAGTGCGTTCAACGCTATGTACGCTATGTACGCTCAGTAACTAAACGCTGAGTGTTTATATACGAAATCAAAAAGTCGAGTTCAGTTTGGGTTGAAATGTGGTTGGTTGCTTAGACCATATAGTACATGGACTGCGCTTCATGGCTACTGGGTTTTAACATAGAAGGCCGCCTTTTTTGACAAATTCGACGAAATAAGGTCATTGACTGGAAAATATTTTTAAATATAATTTTAATGATTAGCTAAGAGCCCACTGCTGTTTATGGGTGTGAGTGATCGCAAAAATTCACTGGTATGTTTAGATAGATCTAAACTTTTTATAAGCGTGGTAGGGGCCTTTGTCGGTAAACTAAAAAACGCATTTTCCATGCATCATTACCGATTTTCAAATTTGCTTATGAAAAGTTAAGATCTATATAAAAATACCTGTACATTTTTGCTATCATCCACACCCTAAATTTGATGTAGGCTCTCGGTCTATGAGGCATTCGGACGAATGTTGATGTTTACACATCTTAACCGTGAGTCCCGGCACTCACACTTTTTTTTTTCATTCCTTTGTTCTTTCGGGAATCTTTCCCAAGATCACCTTTTTCTCGTTTCGCTTGTGACACTTTTCAATTTGATAGATTAACTTAAAATCTATATATAACTTGTTTTTGACACATCCCACCAGAAAGACAACCCGAGATGAATCATTAGTATTAAATATAAATAGTATAAAACAATTAATTACAATTTTTTAAATAATCCTTTGTAAAAACAAGACAATGTATAAAATAAGGCCCCTTATGTGCCAAAACAAAATAAAATGTTAATGTTATATTATGTAAAATAGAATTAATAACCAATTGTATATATTTCAGTTTTTTTTTTATTTGAACTTTGAAAAACACCAAAGTAGAAGTTCATATAGGTCATATTTGTTAAAACATATAAATCTTAAGCGAAAAAAGCCCAATATTCTGCATTTTTTTAAAGGCTCTACTTGAGGTGGCAACACTGGTTCGGATATCGTGAGTCCTATGTCCTATTTGTACATATAGGGACTACTATGAACAAAATCTAACCCTTGTCGACTTAAAACCAAAAAAAAAGGAGTGTAGACTTTATTTTAAAATTTCTTAGAATGTATACAAATTGAAAATAGAGAGGAGATAAATAACATTGGGCAAAAATTTTCCAGAGCATGAACGGAACCATCAAAATTATTGTTTAAATGTGAAATGTGAGTAAAGTTAGTTCAAGTCATGTCTGGCTTGGGTGATTGGAGGAGCATTTTTTTTTTAATTTTTGTTCCCAAAGCTTCCTTTGGTACCTTTTGTACCGTAATGCAGAATGGTTGAGCTGGATTTATACCTTATATTTATATTTATATTTATTTGAAAATTGTTCCAGATTGTTCTAGTTGTTCTGAACATTGTTCCAAGTTTTTGGACCCCTATTGTCAAAATTTCAAAAGTTATGGGCAAAATTCGAAAAAATTCTAGCCCCCCTTTTTTCGAAATTCTTGATTTTGAAATTTTGTTCGTGTTTTAAAAAGTGTTCCAAACATTGTTCCAAAAACTCAAAACTGTAGGACGTGTATTTTTAAAGATAAAATCTTCCGAACATATTTTCAAAAATCCATAAAAACGGCTCTCTAATATTTTATTTTTTTTTTTAATGCATTGACTTTTGAAATCTAATGGTAAATGCATGTATTGAAAAAAAGTTCTGACCTTACATTCTTACTATCAGCTTAAAAACTAACTTTAAAAAAACAAATCCGATTTTTTTAACTTTTCAAAAACACCCCTGCCCCCCTATTTCCAAAAATCCAAAATCTAAAATTTGTTCCAAGTGCAGAATCCCTCAAATCCAATTGTTCCAAAGAATCATCAAAAAATATTGAAAACTGAAGATTTTAAGCCCAAAAAACACTTTAAATGAAAATATCTTATTATCCTTGCTCTGGCCCCCCTTTTTAGAAATCCAAAATTCAAAAATTTGTTCCAGGTTGTTCTAGGGCTCTTCTAAATTGTTCCAGACTTTCGTTTCTTAAAATTGATTTTTAGTATGAAAAATTTCAAAAAAATGCTCCCCTGCCCCCCCTTTTCCAAAAATCCAAAATCTAAAATTTGTTCCTTCCAAGTGCAGAATCCCTCAAATCCAATTGTTCCAAAGAATCATCAAAAAATATTGAAAACTGAAGATTTTAAGCCCAAAAAACACTTTAAATGAAAATATCTTATTATCCTTGCTCTGGCCCCCCTTTTTAGAAATCCAAAATTCAAAAATTTGTTCCAGGTTGTTCTAGGGCTCTTCTAAATTGTTCCAGACTTTCGTTTCTTAAAATTGATTTTTAGTATGAAAAATTTCAAAAAAATGCTCCCCTGCCCCCCCCTTTTCCAAAAATCCAAAATCTAAAATTTGTTCCAAGTGCAGAATCTCTCAAATCCAATTGTTCCAAAGAATCATCAAAAAATATTGAAAACTGAAGATTTTAAGCCCAAAAAACACTTTAAATGAAAATATCTTATTATCCTTGCTCTGGCCCCCCTTTTTAGAAATCCAAAATTCAAAAATTTGTTCCAGGTTGTTCTAGGGCTCTTCTAAATTGTTCCAGACTTTCGTTTCTTAAAATTGATTTTTAGTATGAAAAATTTCAAAAAAATGCTCCCCTGCCCCCCCTTTTCCAAAAATCCAAAATCTAAAATTTGTTCCAAGTGCAGAATCCCTCAAATCCAATTGTTCCAAAGAATCATCAAAAAATATTGAAAACTGAAGATTTTAAGCCCAAAAAACACTTTAAATGAAAATATCTTATTATCCTTGCTCTGGCCCCCCTTTTTAGAAATCCAAAATTCAAAAATTTGTTCCAGGTTGCTCTAGGGCTCTTCTAAATTGTTCCAGACTTTCGTTCCTTAAAATTGATTTTTAGTATGAAAAATTTCAAAAAAATGCTCCCCTGCCCCCCCTTTTCCAAAAATCCAAAATCTAAAATTTGTTCCAAGTGCAGAATCTCTCAAATCCAATTATTCCAAAGAATCATCAAAAAATATTGAAAACTGAAGATTTTAAGCCCAAAAAACACTTTAAATGAAAATATCTTATTATCCTTGCTCTGGCCCCCCTTTTTAGAAATCCAAAATTCAAAAATTTGTTCCAGGTTGTTCTAGGGCTCTTCTAAATTGTTCCAGACTTTCGTTTCTTAAAATTGATTTTTAGTATGAAAAATTTCAAAAAAATGCTCCCCTGCCCCCCCTTTTCCAAAAATCCAAAATCTAAAATTTGTTCCAAGTGCAGAATCCCTCAAATCCAATTGTTCCAAAGAATCATCAAAAAATATTGAAAACTGAAGATTTTAAGCCCAAAAAACACTTTAAATGAAAATATCTTATTATCCTTGCTCTGGCCCCCCTTTTTAGAAATCCAAAATTCAAAAATTTGTTCCAGGTTGTTCTAGGGCTCTTCTAAATTGTTCCAGACTTTCGTTTCTTAAAATTGATTTTTAGTATGAAAAATTTCAAAAAAATGCTCCCCTGCCCCCCCTTTTCCAAAAATCCAAAATCTAAAATTTGTTCCAAGTGCAGAATCCCTCAAATCCAATTGTTCCAAAGAATCATCAAAAAATATTGAAAACTGAAGATTTGCTCTGGCCCCCCTTTTTAGAAATCCAAAATTCAAAAATTTGTTCCAGGTTGTTCTAGGGCTCTTCTAAATTGTTCCAGACTTTCGTTTCTTAAAATTGATTTTTAGTATGAAAAATTTCAAAAAAATGCTCCCCTGCCCCCGCTTTTCCAAAAATCCAAAATCTAAAATTTGTTCCAAGTGCAGAATCCCTCAAATCCAATTGTTCCAAAGAATCATCAAAAAATATTGAAAACTGAAGATTTTAAGCCCAAAAAACACTTTAAATGAAAATATCTTATTATCCTTGCTCTGGCCCCCCTTTTTAGAAATCCAAAATTCAAAAATTTGTTCCAGGTTGTTCTAGGGCTCTTCTAAATTGTTCCAGACTTTCGTTTCTTAAAATTGATTTTTAGTATGAAAAATTTCAAAAAAATGCTCCCCTGCCCCCCCTTTTCCAAAAATCCAAAATCTAAAATTTGTTCCAAGTGCAGAATCCCTCAAATCCAATTGTTCCAAAGAATCATCAAAAAATATTGAAAACTGAAGATTTTAAGCCCAAAAAACACTTTAAATGAAAATATCTTATTATCCTTGCTCTGGCCCCCCTTTTTAGAAATCCAAAATTCAAAAATTTGTTCCAGGTTGTTCTAGGGCTCTTCTAAATTGTTCCAGACTTTCGTTTCTTAAAATTGATTTTTAGTATGAAAAATTTCAAAAAAATGCTCCCCTGCCCCCCCTTTTCCAAAAATCCAAAATCTAAAATTTGTTCCAAGTGCAGAATCCCTCAAATCCAATTGTTCCAAAGAATCATCAAAAAATATTGAAAACTGAAGATTTTAAGCCCAAAAAACACTTTAAATGAAAATATCTTATTATCCTTGCTCTGGCCCCCCTTTTTAGAAATCCAAAATTCAAAAATTTGTTCCAGGTTGTTCTAGGGCTCTTCTAAATTGTTCCAGACTTTCGTTTCTTAAAATTAATTTTTAGTATGAAAAATTTCATTAAAATGCATTCGTTTAAAATGCATTTTATTTCATTAAAATGTATTCATAAAATGTATTATTTAAAATTGTTCCAGATTGTTCTAGTTCAGACTTTCGTTTCTTAAAATTGATTTTTAGTATGAAAAATTTCAAAAAAATGCTCCCCTGCCCCCCCCTTTTCCAAAAATCCAAAATCTAAAATTTGTTCCAAGTGCAGAATCTCTCAAATCCAATTGTTCCAAAGAATCATCAAAAAATATTGAAAACTGAAGATTTTAAGCCCAAAAAACACTTTAAATGAAAATATCTTATTATCCTTGCTCTGGCCCCCCTTTTTAGAAATCCAAAATTCAAAAATTTGTTCCAGGTTGTTCTAGGGCTCTTCTAAATTGTTCCAGACTTTCGTTTCTTAAAATTGATTTTTAGTATGAAAAATTTCAAAAAAATGCTCCCCTGCCCCCCCTTTTCCAAAAATCCAAAATCTAAAATTTGTTCCAAGTGCAAAATCCCTCAAATCCAATTGTTCCAAAGAATCATCAAAAAATATTGAAAACTGAAGATTTTAAGCCCAAAAAACACTTTAAATGAAAATATCTTATTATCCTTGCTCTGGCCCCCCTTTTTAGAAATCCAAAATTCAAAAATTTGTTCCAGGTTGCTCTAGGGCTCTTCTAAATTGTTCCAGACTTTCGTTTCTTAAAATTGATTTTTAGTATGAAAAATTTCAAAAAAATGCTCCCCTGCCCCCCCTTTTCCAAAAATCCAAAATCTAAAATTTGTTCCAAGTGCAGAATCTCTCAAATCCAATTGTTCCAAAGAATCATCAAAAAATATTGAAAACTGAAGATTTTAAGCCCAAAAAACACTTTAAATGAAAATATCTTATTATCCTTGCTCTGGCCCCCCTTTTTAGAAATCCAAAATTCAAAAATTTGTTCCAGGTTGTTCTAGGGCTCTTCTAAATTGTTCCAGACTTTCGTTTCTTAAAATTGATTTTTAGTATGAAAAATTTCAAAAAAATGCTCCCCTGCCCCCCCTTTTCCAAAAATCCAAAATCTAAAATTTGTTCCAAGTGCAGAATCCCTCAAATCCAATTGTTCCAAAGAATCATCAAAAAATATTGAAAACTGAAGATTTTAAGCCCAAAAAACACTTTAAATGAAAATATCTTATTATCCTTGCTCTGGCCCCCCTTTTTAGAAATCCAAAATTCAAAAATTTGTTCCAGGTTGTTCTAGGGCTCTTCTAAATTGTTCCAGACTTTCGTTTCTTAAAATTGATTTTTAGTATGAAAAATTTCAAAAAAATGCTCCCCTGCCCCCCCTTTTCCAAAAATCCAAAATCTAAAATTTGTTCCAAGTGCAGAATCCCTCAAATCCAATTGTTCCAAAGAATCATCAAAAAATATTGAAAACTGAAGATTTGCTCTGGCCCCCCTTTTTAGAAATCCAAAATTCAAAAATTTGTTCCAGGTTGTTCTAGGGCTCTTCTAAATTGTTCCAGACTTTCGTTTCTTAAAATTGATTTTTAGTATGAAAAATTTCAAAAAAATGCTCCCCTGCCCCCCCTTTTCCAAAAATCCAAAATCTAAAATTTGTTCCAAGTGCAGAATCCCTCAAATCCAATTGTTCCAAAGAATCATCAAAAAATATTGAAAACTGAAGATTTTAAGCCCAAAAAACACTTTAAATGAAAATATCTTATTATCCTTGCTCTGGCCCCCCTTTTTAGAAATCCAAAATTCAAAAATTTGTTCCAGGTTGTTCTAGGGCTCTTCTAAATTGTTCCAGACTTTCGTTTCTTAAAATTGATTTTTAGTATGAAAAATTTCAAAAAAATGCTCCCCTGCCCCCCCTTTTCCAAAAATCCAAAATCTAAAATTTGTTCCAAGTGCAGAATCCCTCAAATCCAATTGTTCCAAAGAATCATCAAAAAATATTGAAAACTGAAGATTTTAAGCCCAAAAAACACTTTAAATGAAAATATCTTAGTATCCTTGCTCTGGCCCCCCTTTTTAGAAATCCAAAATTCAAAAATTTGTTCCAGGTTGTTCTAGGGCTCTTCTAAATTGTTCCAGACTTTCGTTTCTTAAAATTGATTTTTAGTATGAAAAATTTCAAAAAAATGCTCCCCTGCCCCCCCCTTTTCCAAAAATCCAAAATCTAAAATTTGTTCCAAGTGCAGAATCCCTCAAATCCAATTGTTCCAAAGAATCATCAAAAAATATTGAAAACTGAAGATTTTAAGCCCAAAAAACACTTTAAATGAAAATATCTTATTATCCTTGCTCTGGCCCCCCTTTTTAGAAATCCAAAATTCAAAAATTTGTTCCAGGTTGTTCTAGGGCTCTTCTAAATTGTTCCAGACTTTCGTTTCTTAAAATTGATTTTTAGTATGAAAAATTTCAAAAAAATGCTCCCCTGCCCCCCCTTTTCCAAAAATCCAAAATCTAAAATTTGTTCCAAGTGCAGAATCCCTCAAATCCAATTGTTCCAAAGAATCATCAAAAAATATTGAAAACTGAAGATTTGCTCTGGCCCCCCTTTTTAGAAATCCAAAATTCAAAAATTTGTTCCAGGTTGTTCTAGGGCTCTTCTAAATTGTTCCAGACTTTCGTTTCTTAAAATTGATTTTTAGTATGAAAAATTTCAAAAAAATGCTCCCCTGCCCCCCCTTTTCCAAAAATCCAAAATCTAAAATTTGTTCCAAGTGCAGAATCCCTCAAATCCAATTGTTCCAAAGAATCATCAAAAAATATTGAAAACTGAAGATTTTAAGCCCAAAAAACACTTTAAATGAAAATATCTTATTATCCTTGCTCTGGCCCCCCTTTTTAGAAATCCAAAATTCAAAAATTTGTTCCAGGTTGTTCTAGGGCTCTTCTAAATTGTTCCAGACTTTCGTTTCTTAAAATTGATTTTTAGTATGAAAAATTTCAAAAAAATGCTCCCCTGCCCCCCCTTTTCCAAAAATCCAAAATCTAAAATTTGTTCCAAGTGCAGAATCCCTCAAATCCAATTGTTCCAAAGAATCATCAAAAAATATTGAAAACTGAAGATTTGCTCTGGCCCCCCTTTTTAGAAATCCAAAATTCAAAAATTTGTTCCAGGTTGTTCTAGGGCTCTTCTAAATTGTTCCAGACTTTCGTTTCTTAAAATTGATTTTTAGTATGAAAAATTTCAAAAAAATGCTCCCCTGCCCCCCCTTTTCCAAAAATCCAAAATCTAAAATTTGTTCCAAGTGCAGAATCCCTCAAATCCAATTGTTCCAAAGAATCATCAAAAAATATTGAAAACTGAAGATTTTAAGCCCAAAAAACACTTTAAATGAAAATATCTTATTATCCTTGCTCTGGCCCCCCTTTTTAGAAATCCAAAATTCAAAAATTTGTTCCAGGTTGTTCTAGGGCTCTTCTAAATTGTTCCAGACTTTCGTTTCTTAAAATTAGTTTTTAGTATGAAAAATTTCATTAAAATGCATTCGTTTAAAATGCATTTTATTTCATTAAAATGTATTCATAAAATGTATTATTTAAAATTGTTCCAGATTGTTCTAGTTCAGACTTTCGTTTCTTAAAATTGATTTTTAGTATGAAAAATTTCAAAAAAATGCTCCCCTGCCCCCCCCTTTTCCAAAAATCCAAAATCTAAAATTTGTTCCAAGTGCAGAATCTCTCAAATCCAATTGTTCCAAAGAATCATCAAAAAATATTGAAAACTGAAGATTTTAAGCCCAAAAAACACTTTAAATGAAAATATCTTATTATCCTTGCTCTGGCCCCCCTTTTTAGAAATCCAAAATTCAAAAATTTGTTCCAGGTTGTTCTAGGGCTCTTCTAAATTGTTCCAGACTTTCGTTTCTTAAAATTGATTTTTAGTATGAAAAATTTCAAAAAAACGCTCCCCTGCCCCCCCTTTTCCAAAAATCCAAAATCTAAAATTTGTTCCAAGTGCAAAATCCCTCAAATCCAATTGTTCCAAAGAATCATCAAAAAATATTGAAAACTGAAGATTTTAAGCCCAAAAAACACTTTAAATGAAAATATCTTATTATCCTTGCTCTGGCCCCCCTTTTTAGAAATCCAAAATTCAAAAATTTGTTCCAGGTTGCTCTAGGGCTCTTCTAAATTGTTCCAGACTTTCGTTTCTTAAAATTGATTTTTAGTATGAAAAATTTCAAAAAAATGCTCCCCTGCCCCCCCTTTTCCAAAAATCCAAAATCTAAAATTTGTTCCAAGTGCAGAATCTCTCAAATCCAATTGTTCCAAAGAATCATCAAAAAAATATTGAAAACTGAAGATTTTAAGCCCAAAAAACACTTTAAATGAAAATATCTTATTATCCTTGCTCTGGCCCCCCTTTTTAGAAATCCAAAATTCAAAAATTTGTTCCAGGTTGTTCTAGGGCTCTTCTAAATTGTTCCAGACTTTCGTTTCTTAAAATTGATTTTTAGTATGAAAAATTTCAAAAAAATGCTCCCCTGCCCCCCCTTTTCCAAAAATCCAAAATCTAAAATTTGTTCCAAGTGCAGAATCCCTCAAATCCAATTGTTCCAAAGAATCATCAAAAAATATTGAAAACTGAAGATTTTAAGCCCAAAAAACACTTTAAATGAAAATATCTTATTATCCTTGCTCTGGCCCCCCTTTTTAGAAATCCAAAATTCAAAAATTTGTTCCAGGTTGTTCTAGGGCTCTTCTAAATTGTTCCAGACTTTCGTTTCTTAAAATTGATTTTTAGTATGAAAAATTTCAAAAAAATGCTCCCCTGCCCCCCCTTTTCCAAAAATCCAAAATCTAAAATTTGTTCCAAGTGCAGAATCCCTCAAATCCAATTGTTCCAAAGAATCATCAAAAAATATTGAAAACTGAAGATTTGCTCTGGCCCCCCTTTTTAGAAATCCAAAATTCAAAAATTTGTTCCAGGTTGTTCTAGGGCTCTTCTAAATTGTTCCAGACTTTCGTTTCTTAAAATTGATTTTTAGTATGAAAAATTTCAAAAAAATGCTCCCCTGCCCCCCCTTTTCCAAAAATCCAAAATCTAAAATTTGTTCCAAGTGCAGAATCCCTCAAATCCAATTGTTCCAAAGAATCATCAAAAAATATTGAAAACTGAAGATTTTAAGCCCAAAAAACACTTTAAATGAAAATATCTTATTATCCTTGCTCTGGCCCCCCTTTTTAGAAATCCAAAATTCAAAAATTTGTTCCAGGTTGTTCTAGGGCTCTTCTAAATTGTTCCAGACTTTCGTTTCTTAAAATTGATTTTTAGTATGAAAAATTTCAAAAAAATGCTCCCCTGCCCCCCCTTTTCCAAAAATCCAAAATCTAAAATTTGTTCCAAGTGCAGAATCCCTCAAATCCAATTGTTCCAAAGAATCATCAAAAAATATTGAAAACTGAAGATTTTAAGCCCAAAAAACACTTTAAATGAAAATATCTTATTATCCTTGCTCTGGCCCCCCTTTTTAGAAATCCAAAATTCAAAAATTTGTTCCAGGTTGTTCTAGGGCTCTTCTAAACTGTTCCAGACTTTCGTTTCTTAAAATTGATTTTTAGTATGAAAAATTTCAAAAAAATGCTCCCCTGCCCCCCCTTTTCCAAAAATCCAAAATCTAAAATTTGTTCCAAGTGCAGAATCCCTCAAATCCAATTGTTCCAAAGAATCATCAAAAAATATTGAAAACTGAAGATTTTAAGCCCAAAAAACACTTTAAATGAAAATATCTTATTATCCTTGCTCTGGCCCCCCTTTTTAGAAATCCAAAATTCAAAAATTTGTTCCAGGTTGTTCTAGGGCTCTTCTAAATTGTTCCAGACTTTCGTTTCTTAAAATTAATTTTTAGTATGAAAAATTTCATTAAAATGCATTCGTTTAAAATGCATTTTATTTCATTAAAATGTATTCGTTTAAAATGCATTTTATTATATCTTATTATCCTTGCTCTGGCCCCCCTTTTTAGAAATCCAAAATTCAAAAATTTGTTCCAGGTTGTTCTAGGGCTCTTCTAAATTGTTCCAGACTTTCGTTTCTTAAAATTGATTTTTAGTATGAAAAATTTCAAAAAAATGCTCCCCTGCCCCCCCTTTTCCAAAAATCCAAAATCTAAAATTTGTTCCAAGTGCAGAATCCCTCAAATCCAATTGTTCCAAAGAATCATCAAAAAATATTGAAAACTGAAGATTTTAAGCCCAAAAAACACTTTAAATGAAAATATCTTATTATCCTTGCTCTGGCCCCCCTTTTTAGAAATCCAAAATTCAAAAATTTGTTCCAGTTTGTTCTAGGGCTCTTCTAAATTGTTCCAGACTTTCGTTTCTTAAAATTGATTTTTAGTATGAAAAATTTCAAAAAAATGCTCCCCTGCCCCCCCTTTTCCAAAAATCCAAAATCTAAAATTTGTTCCAAGTGCAGAATCCCTCAAATCCAATTGTTCCAAAGAATCATCAAAAAATATTAAAAACTGAAGATTTTAAGCCCAAAAAACACTTTAAATGAAAATATCTTATTATCCTTGCTCTGGCCCCCCTTTTTAGAAATCCAAAATTCAAAAATTTGTTCCAGGTTGTTCTAGGGCTCTTCTAAATTGTTCCAGACTTTCGTTTCTTAAAATTAATTTTTAGTATGAAAAATTTCATTAAAATGCATTCGTTTAAAATGCATTTTATTTCATTAAAATGTATTCGTTTAAAATGCATTTTATTGAAATAAAATGTATTTTAAACGAATGCATTTTAATGAAATTTTTCATACTAAAAATTAATTTTAAGAAACGAAAGTCTGGAACAATTTAGAAGAGCCCTAGAACAACCTGGAACAAATTTTTGAATTTTGGATTTCTAAAAAGGGGGGCCAGAGCAAGGATAATAAGATATTTTCATTTAAAGTGTTTTTTGGGCTTAAAATCTTCAGTTTTCAATATTTTTTGATGATTCTTTGGAACAATTGGATTTGAGGGATTCTGCACTTGGAACAAATTTTAGATTTTGGATTTTTGGAAAAGGGGGGGCAGGGGAGCATTTTTTTGAAATTTTTCATACTAAAAATCAATTTTAAGAAACGAAAGTCTGGAACAATTTAGAAGAGCCCTAGAACAACCTGGAACAAATTTTTGAATTTTGGATTTCTAAAAAGGGGGGCCAGAGCAAGGATAATAAGATATTTTCATTTAAAGTGTTTTTTGGGCTTAAAATCTTCAGTTTTCAATATTTTTTGATGATTCTTTGGAACAATTGGATTTGAGGGATTCTGCACTTGGAACAAATTTTAGATTTTGGATTTTTGGAAAAGGGGGGGCAGGGGAGCATTTTTTTGAAATTTTTCATACTAAAAATCAATTTTAAGAAACGAAAGTCTGGAACAATTTAGAAGAGCCCTAGAACAACCTGGAACAAATTTTTTAATTTTGGATTTCTAAAAAGGGGGGCCAGAGCAAGGATAATAAGATATTTTCATTTAAAGTGTTTTTTGGGCTTAAAATCTTCAGTTTTCAATATTTTTTGATGATTCTTTGGAACAATTGGATTTGAGGGATTCTGCACTTGGAACAAATTTTAGATTTTGGATTTTTGGAAAAGGGGGGGCAGGGGAGCATTTTTTTGAAATTTTTCATACTAAAAATCAATTTTAAGAAACGAAAGTCTGGAACAATTTAGAAGAGCCCTAGAACAACCTGGAACAAATTTTTGAATTTTGGATTTCTAAAAAGGGGGGCCAGAGCAAGGATAATAAGATATTTTCATTTAAAGTGTTTTTTGGGCTTAAAATCTTCAGTTTTCAATATTTTTTGATGATTCTTTGGAACAATTGGATTTGAGGGATTCTGCACTTGGAACAAATTTTAGATTTTGGATTTTTGGAAAAGGGGGGGCAGGGGAGCATTTTTTTGAAATTTTTCATACAAAAATCAATTTTAAGAAACGAAAGTCTGAAACAATTTAGAAGAGCCCTAGAACAACCTGGAACAAATTTTTGAATTTTGGATTTCTAAAAAGGGGGGCCAGAGCAAGGATAATAAGATATTTTCATTTAAAGTGTTTTTTGGGCTTAAAATCTTCAGTTTTCAATATTTTTTGATGATTCTTTGGAACAATTGGATTTGAGGGATTCTGCACTTGGAACAAATTTTAGATTTTGGATTTTTGGAAAAGGGGGGGCAGGGGAGCATTTTTTTGAAATTTTTCATACTAAAAATCAATTTTAAGAAACGAAAGTCTGGAACAATTTAGAAGAGCCCTAGAACAACCTGGAACAAATTTTTGAATTTTGGATTTCTAAAAAGGGGGGCCAGAGCAAGGATAATAAGATATTTTCATTTAAAGTGTTTTTTGGGCTTAAAATCTTCAGTTTTCAATATTTTTTGATGATTCTTTGGAACAATTGGATTTGAGGGATTCTGCACTTGGAACAAATTTTAGATTTTGGATTTTTGGAAATAGGGGGGCAGGGGTGTTTTTGAAAAGTTAAAAAAATCGGATTTGTTTTTTTAAAGTTAGTTTTTAAGCTGATAGTAAGAATGTAAGGTCAGAACTTTTTTTCAATACATGCATTTACCATTAGATTTCAAAAGTCAATGCATTAAAAAAAAAATAAAATATTAGAGAGCCGTTTTTATGGATTTTTGAAAATATGTTCGGAAGATTTTATCTTTAAAAATACACGTCCTACAGTTTTGAGTTTTTGGAACAATGTTTGGAACACTTTTTAAAACACGAAAAAAATTTCAAAATCAAGAATTTCGAAAAAAGGGGGGCTAGAATTTTTTCGAATTTTGCCCATAACTTTTGAAATTTTGACAATAGGGGTCCAAAAACTTGGAACAATGTTCAGAACAACTAGAACAATCTGGAACAATTTTCAAAAATTTGATTTTCGAAAAAAGGGGGGCTAGGTCAAAAACGGTTTTTTGGCTCTAAAACCCCCATTTTTGAATATTTTTCAAAAAAAACTTGGAACAATTCGGAACAAATCGGGAACAACCTGGAACAACTTTCAAAAATAGCAAATTCCAAAAAAGGGGGGCTAACTTCACGCACTCCTAATTTTAAAAGAAACACATTTTACTTTTGAAAACATTATGGGGTTATCCCTATAATGTTTGTTCATATAAAAGTTGAATTAACTTTCATATATAATTTCTGAATTGTATTAAAATACTCTTCAGGAACCCCATTTTTTGCTACCATGTCACAGATATATTATAGTAATTAGTAAATGAAAATAAAAGAAACTAAAACACAAATATAGGTAACACTGCACTCAAATAAAATCAAATTCTTGTTTATTCGTTAGTTCATCCTTGTGTGTTTCGTTTACTGTAGTGCATTTTTACTTTGGCTCTTTCCATAAAATGTATTGCTTTTAATTTAAAATTAAACAGATTGTTTGTCGCAGGCTGCAACGTTTTCACAATAAAATGATTATTGTTCTGCTGTAGAAAAATTTGTGTTAAATATGTAGATTTTTTTGTTTAAAAAGAATATACAAAAATTGACCTCATATACCAGGTACACTATAGTTTTTGAAGTTGAAAATTTCAGATCTTGCCAAATGTTATAATATTCATTAAACAATACACATCTTATTTCTTAGGGACTTTTTTATAATAAGGGTATTCATGCAATGATGTAAAACACTAGTTAAGTTTACGATTTGGTTAATGAATTGTCAAATTTTTTTTAACAATTTGGTTTGAATTCCTCAAGGATTTTGTTGCACAAAATTAACCAAATTTCTTTCATAAACTTAACCAAACTTCATTTGGACTATATAAATATGTATGTATATGTAGTTCTAAAATTAGTAAATCATTAAAAGGAATTTGTTCATACAATTGAATAAATTTCTTTGAAATAACTTTTTTAATGTTTTTACTAGTTTATAGAAACGAAATAATTTTTGTGCACAAAAACAATTTTTGACGTTTAATATTTTACGTTTAACGAACAGCTGAGTCAATTACACAGGCATTAATTAATTATTCACGTCCCTTCCTTTGGCGGAATCAAAAAATTTGTATGTCTGAATTTGTAGCTAATTAAATGCTAATTTGTTGCACAAACCAAAAATTTGTAGCTCGCCTAGTTTCGTAGTTATTCAAATTTCCGCTAAAATAAGTCTGAAGTAAGCGGAAAAATTCTAAAATAATACAAATTTTTAAATTTGATTGACACCCAAATTTGTAGCTTTTTAAATGCTCTTGAGTTGCGAAAACCTCGATTTTGTAGCTCAAGTGGTTATTTGCATTTTAAGTTTAAAAAGTGCATTTCCGGTAATTTGAAATAAAACGAAAGTTGGCGGACAAAATATAATAAAATGAGATTTTCGAAAAAAAATGTATGCCAGAAATTGTAGCTTTTTAAATTCAATTTTTTGGCGCTAAGACGAAATTTGTAGCTCTTACGGTATTTTCTATATTCAAGTTTCATGTTCAATTCAATTCAATTCAAGTTTATTGGATCATACAGTAAGACAAAGTCTTTTATAGTATATTGCAATTGGTAATAATAATAGATAAAGGTTAAAAATAAAAATAAAAATTTTAAAAAAATTAGAAAAGTGTTTTAACAATATAGATACCTACATTATTTTTTTTTATATTATTATTAATTAAAACTTTCCTTTCCTCATAGTTCATCTCTTCCTTTGAATATTATAATAAAGTGTTGCCAGAAAAAACATGGCATTAAATTCGTTTTATAAGTTACAAAAGTGTTTAAATACTGCACACTTGAAGTTTGTTGTCTCTCTAATCCATTTGATGATGTTTGGCAAAGAATTCCATAGGCGAATGCTATTCACAAAGAACAATCGTGATGAGCTTAAGTACTTAAAGGAGGGGACTATTATGTTTCGGGTTCTTGAGGAGTGACAAAACTGAATTTTCCCGTACAGGTGATGCGGTGTTCTACTTTCAATTATTTTATGCAGAAATATGCAATTACGGTAGTTTGTATATTCAAAGAGGGTACAATTGAGAATATTAGATTTATAGAGTGATATATGATCATATCTTCTAAGGCCGTAAACATATCTGGTCATATCGTTAAATGCCACACGCAGCTTGTGCTCGGACAAAGAATCTAGTTTAGGATATACAACTTCAGAGAAAGAAATTATTAGCATGAGTAAAGTTTTGACTAAGCGAAGTCTAGTTTCCGTAGGTGTAAAACTACTAGCAATCCACAGTTTTCTAAGAGTACCACATATGCGCCCAACAACGGAATTTATGTGCTCCCTGCAAGATAAGACATTAGCTATTTTGAAACCAAGACTGGTAACAGAGTTCACATAAGAAACTATGGCATTTTGTAAGGTTATCAATGGCATATCATCATTATTATGCATTTTTTTAGATATCAATAATGCTTGGGTTTTTCCAGGATTAAGAGTCAAGCCATTATTTCCAGACCATTTGAAGATTTCTATAAGATCTTCATTAATCCGAAATATAAGATCATCTATTAGGCCTATTCTCCGTGAAAGGTAAATTTGTATATCATCAGCATACAGATGAAAAGATACATGCTTGCAAACAGATGGCAAGTCATTAATGAACATACAAAAAAGAATAGGGCCTAATATAGAGCCTTGTGGTACGCCCATCGTTAGAATTGATGGTTGCGAAACATCGTTTTGAACTGCAACACGTTGCGTTCTGTTAGACAAGTTACTCTTAATGAGACAAACAGCCAAATCAGAAAAACCAAAGTAATATTTTAGTTTTTGACAAAGAACAGTATGGTTGACTTTGTCGAATGCCTTCGAAAAATCCAATAAACACAAAACCGTTACATTTTACATTGTCTTGATCGTACTGCAATCGTATGTCATCCAGGATCTTAACTATTGCAGTAGAGCAAGAGTGGTTTGCTCTGAAACCCGATTGAAATGGAGATAATAATTTCATTGAGGAGAGGTACTCAATTATTTGTTTCGCAAGAATCTTTTCCAAGACTTTCGACAAACAGGGCAGAATACTTATTGGTCGATAATCTGAAGGTTCGATCGGTACGGATTTTTTAGGAACAGGAAATATTCTAGCAACTTTCCACGCAGTAGGGAAAGTTGAAGACGCAATACAGTGGTTGTATAAATGGGTGAGCGGGTATATTACACAGGATAAAATAAGTTTAATCAATCGAAGAGGAATTCCATCTTCTCCAACAGCTTCAGACTTAAGGGTCGTAAAAATTCTTAAAACTTCATAATCAGATACAACCTCGAAACTAAGACGATAAACATATTCATTAATTAAATCAACATTGGGGTTGAAACTGGTTGGTACTTGGGTTGAAGCAGTGAACTGCTCACGTAAATTTGCCCATAGTTGTTTAGGAGGTAGATCAGTGTTAAATTTTGAAGCGAAGAAGTTCCGTTTAGCTAACCGAATTATGCAAGTTGCGTGGTTACGAAAACAGCAATATAGTCGCCAAGTTTCAGGATTTGGAGAATTCCTCCATTTAAGATAATATTTTCTTCGATCGTTGATTGCACATTTAACTTCCGTATTGAACCATGGACTCTTTTTATTTTGAACAGTTACTGTTTTTAAGGGTACGTGTTTTTCAAACAGATTTCTAATTAAGTTTTGAATAAAATTGAGTTTATTATCAACATGAGCAATATTAAGACAATCATTCCAAGCCAAGGAATTCGCATCGGAGCACAGGGAATCAACATTGACTGATTTTAAATCTCTGTATGTAAAAGACATGGGAATTCGGGAATGGGAGAAGTCAATATTGTAAGTACAAAAAACTAGATCATGATCTGAGATTCCATCTAGGAATAGTGTAACTACAAATGGTTCTAATGCGGTAAAAAAGGGGGCAGGTGAACAACATCTGTTAGGATTGTAGACACAAGCTACAATACATTTCACATTTTCATCAAAGATCTCCAGAATTAAAAACTCAATACCACTAGCATCTGATTTGCTTAAAATTTTAAATTTTAGAGAAGATCGACAATAATTTGCAACCCCACCACCTATTGTGGTAGTATATTTATCATTTCTTATAAGAGAGTAGTTGGTTAAGTTCCGTATATTATCTGGTATTTCTGCAGAGAACCAAGTTTCACTAACACAAATAACATCAAGATTCACACCTTTGAAAATATCCTTAATACTGTGAAATTTAAAATCGTTCAAGCTCCTAGCGTTAAAGTGACATACTTTAAAACCCAGGCGAGCTTTGGTTAGATAGTTCATCACACAGTGTGCAGATTTGCAATTAGCATTGCCATAAGTAACGTCAGGAAACAAAGACATTTAATTTAAAGTTAGAGGCACCCAAAAAAAGAGAAACAACAACTGATACAGATGCATTCAGAAACACTATATATGCTTCGTATAAGAGAAATACAAATCTTGGAAGTATTAAAAAATAAACAAAGAAAAAAGATAAAAAAGAAAATGAAGAAAAGTATACAAGTATGAAAAAATAATAATGAAATAAAGATTTAAAATAATCAATGTAGAGATGTAGAATAATAAATTTTAAATAAAAAATAATTAAAGAAAAAAATAATATTGTGAAAAAAAGTTTAACCTTATTAATTAGAAAAAATATAAATTGGGAACACTGGTATAGCTCCTTAATCTATTTGTTTATTGTTATCAGTTTCATCTTGGTATATGCTAAGCTGCGAAGATTGAAGGTCATGATCATGAGTATCATTTGAGCGTGTAGAAACAATTTGAGGTAGTTCTTGTAGGCTTCTTATGCAAATAGCTGCTCCGTTTTTATTAAATGTAATATATACCAAGCCTCGAGCGGTGAAGGTGGAAAATAGTAGTCGTTTTCTTTTTAATTCGACGGCATTGCGAAGAATCTCTCGATTTTCGGGGGTTAAACTTTCGTGGATATAAATTGGTGCGTCTGTTTGGAAATTCGGATCAATTTCTTTTGAACATAAATGTCGGGAATTTGTTTTACGAAAAACGGTGAGTGCTTTAATGGTGCTTTGCTTGTCGGTAGCGCTAAAGAATTTTATTATTACTATTGAATTAGTATGTGGCTTGGATCTAAATATTCCTGAAATTTGTGGTGGTTTGAAGTTTATACAATGACACAACAGATTAAAAATATTTTTAAGTTGTTCATTCAGCATAAACGGAATTCCAATTAAGATAGCATCCGCGGCTCGATGATTGATTTTCATTACTTGAAAATTTATTTTTAAACTTTCCAATTCAAGGTGCAAGTTTTTGGTTTCATCGTCAGCTGCAGAAGCACGCGCGCAGTGGTCCATTTTCATGTTGGTTTTATTTACATTCTCTCGGAGATCATCTATTTCTGAGCAGCGTTTTTCAAGCTGAGTCACTCTCTCTTCTAAATTTGTGTAGTCTCGAGTTAGTTTGTCTATTTTGTTGGAGACATTTTTTTCTATGTCATCCATTCTTCTCGTTAAATTATTTTCAAGTGCTGATAATCTACCCAAGATGGACTCACTTTGTTCATTTAATTTTCTAAGGAGTTCAATCTGGGTAGGCAGGTAAAGGACAGAGTCGTTGAAGACGGGGTTAGCTGGAACACGAGTATCAGAAACATCATCAGAAGTGGCACCAGAAACAACAGCAACAGCAGCAGCAGCAGAAACATTAGCAGCGGGTGACGAGCGAGGAACATTAGAAGAAGAAGCAGAGAAGGAATGTTTTGAAGAGAATATGTTATTTTTGGGAGAGGTTTTCTCATTCTTATTAAGAGCAGGTTAGTTTTTATTAATGCAAGATGTGGAAGAGGTTTTTTTACTTGAAGATTTTTTCTCATTCTTCTTAAGAGTCATTGAGTTTGTATTGGTATTAATACGAGAAGATGTGGGTGTATTCATTTTAGGGTTTAACAGTGGATTTCTCGATCTAGTTCTTTCAGAAAGAGGCATTAAAAAAAAAAGTTATTAATATATTATATATATATATATATTACAAATAGAATAAAGAAATAAATTTGTGATTCTTTCTATTTGTTTTTCTTTTCAACACCAAAAACACTCTTTTCCACAAAATGTATAGGTAATTTTACAATTAAGTTAAGTTAAGTTAGCACTTTATTTATATAATTAATCAGTAAGTCTACATGAACTTAAATCACGGCTGGGGTTATAAAATCTCAGACAGCAAAGTATAACACGTCAGTTCACTAGCACATTTCTCTTTTTGAACTATTTCCAATATTTTTTATAGGAGTTTGCTATCATTTTTTAATGCAGGAAACTCATGTTTAACAGTTCCAAAGCATTGTGGTTGTTTTAACATTGAAAATGGTTATAGGGTCGTTTTGAGAAAAATATGGTGTTACCAAAATGATTAAATGAACAAATGAATATATAACAAATGAACGAAATGAACTCTAGCGTATAGGGGGCTCAGGATCGAATTTTTGGTTGGTGTTACCAAAGAAAATGCCAAAATGAACCTAAAGACACAATCGATGAATCGTACCTACATGTTGATCGTCGCCAACCGACGAGCTTCAGTGGAGGATAGTTGAATTTGTATGAAATCTTAAAATCACTCGATTTGAGCGCACGTAGAAGCCTTTTACTCAGGTTATAATTATCGGATGCTTAATATTAAGATAGATACTTAAAGATAAAATGACAGGCTACAAATCTGCATCAAAATGTTTGCAAAAGCTACAAAATTTCATACTAAAAACGTGAAAGATTGGCTTTTGAGAACTAATTTCATCACGGCAAATGACGTGAGGAACAAGAAAACAAAAAGAAAAAGAAAAAAACGTACCCACAAAGAATATATGTACTTTGCTGTAAGGGTGTTGGCAAGACGTTGGTTGGAGTGGAATGTGTGCAATAAAAACCACCACTGCACTGTGGCTGGTGGCAAACACAATTGGCTTCGCATCGGGAACAAATATGATATACATACATAGCTACATTATTAAGTAGGTTATAGGTATGTCTGTAAAATGTTATGTTGATTGAATTGTTGTAGGTATTTTGCAAATATTATTCGTAATGGTGCGATTAGGTTGGTTTGGTTGGCTTATAACTTCTGTTCTAACAATCGGATATTTAAAATAAAGGTCTTAAAATGAAGGTAAAATATCAAACTAATTCATTCAGTTAAAAAATAATTGAAATAACATAAAAGTGTAGGTGAAAAACGTTTAGGTTTAATTCATCAAAATAAATAATTGCAAAAATTGAAAAATTGAATAACAAAATTGGCTTCGCCAACAAAATTCATATACCTACGTATCTATATAGGTACCTATATAGGAAGGTAGGTAGAAATGGCGATCACGAGCAACCTAGCTCGTTAACCCAATTAGCGCTAGAGTGCGCCGTTTTGTTACCATAACTCGTTGGACCTGTGGATGTAAATGGTTTGGAATGTCTCAGAATGGCTGAGAGACGTAAGAGGTTTGACCCCTTAGTATGACATTATGTACATTTATATAAAAGGATTGATTCAGTTGTTCTGCGGTTGCCTTTTTACTTCTGTACTATAATAATCGGATCTTAAAGATTAAAGTTTTGAAATAAGTTAAATAATAGGCTTCAAAATTTTGTGTGACAAAACCTGACTTCATTCTTAATCAATTCGATTGTTGAACCTAGAATATGCAAAGAGACCTATACTTGAACCTCTATGATTATAACTTATAACTTTAGTTCTATAAGGGCCAGATGTTGAAGGTTAAGGTATTTAAATTAAGGTTAACTATAGGCTAGATGTAGGATTAACCTTGCGAAGCAACTTAAATATAATACCTAATCGAAAAGGGTTGATTTGGTAGGTATCTTCTGTTCTAATTATCGGATCTTTGAGGTTAATGTCTTAGAATTAAGGTAAAATCTCAGGCTACAAATTTATGTGACAAAACAACATCTAAACCAATGCGTTTTTTGAACTTGACCAACGTCTAAACTAATACGATTTTTGAGCTTGACCTACGTCTAATCCAATGTGATTTTTGAACTTGACTTACGTCTAAGCCAATGCGATTTTTGAACTTGACCTACGTCCAAACCAATGCGATTTTTGAACCTAAAATATGCAAAGATACCTACTTGTGATTCTTGTTGTGAATCTCTTTAATAAACTTACAACATTAGTTCTAAGGACCAGTTGTTGAAGGTTAAGGTATTTAAATTAACATTAATCAGCCTAGAGGTAGGATTAACTTAGCGAAGCAACTTAAATGTAGAAATCGAAAAAGGTTGACTTGGTAAGCTTTTATTTCCTGTTCTAATTATCGGATCTTTGAAGTTAAGGTCTTAAAATTAAGGTAAAATCTAAGGCTATAAATTTATGTCACAAAACTTTACCTAAGTCTAAGCCAATGCGATTTTTGAACTTGACATACGTCTAAGCCAATGTGATTTTTTAACTTGAACTATACGTCTAAACCAATTCGATTTTTGAGCTTGACCAACGTCTAAGCCAATGAGATTTTGAACTTGACCTACGTCTACACCAATGCGATTTTTGAACTTGACCTACGTCCAAACCAATGTTATTTTTGAGCCTGATATATGCAAAGGTACCTACTTGCGTTTCTCTTTAATAAACTTACAACATTAGTTCTAAGTTGTTGAAGGTTAAGGTATTTAAGTTAACGTTAATCAGTCTTGAGGTAGGATCAACTTACCTAAGCAACTTAAATATAAATATCGAAAAGGGTTTATTTGGTAAGCTTTTATCTTCTGTTCTAATTATCGGATCTTTGAGGTTAAGGTCTTAGAATTCAAGTAAAATCTCAGGCTATAAATTTATGTTACAAAACTTTACCTATACGTCTAAGCCAATGCGATTAGAATATTCATAGGTACTGCAATATAATTGAACTTCTTTAATAAACTTATATAGATTTAGTTCTAATGTTCAGATGTTCAAGGTTAAAGTAGAAATAATAGTCGGATGCCGACCTAAGTGGTCGTACGAAACGAAACGAATACAAAGAATTCATATGACGTGCCCATAATTGAGTTTTGCTTGTTTCGACCAATTTTTTACTTTTGCTTTCGGAAGTGAAGAGCGCTCACAGACCGCTCCATGCGTAAGTGAACTGAGAGAATTTTCTTCCAACATCTTCCGACTATTACAGTTCTACCTTAAGGTCCTCAAATGAAAAAAAAAACGATTCAATTTGGTTGTCAACTCAGCTGTCAACTTAATTGGTGCTTTGCTTTTCATATACTCAGATAAAAGAATACTGCTTAAGTGTCAAAACCATTAATATTGTCTTAAGAAATTACACGACTCGAGTTTGTTAAATTTATTAAGAGATGAGTTCAAAATGCAAAATATTATAGAATACCTAAAAATAATTAGGTAAATCAGGTTTGCATTGAGTTTGAGCTACACATCAAATTATTTATAAATTTGGTCTCGCGTTAAAAAGGGTTCACTTTGATAGCAAATCAAATAACTTGCCTGTATATAAATAGTTCAATAAGTTGAGAGACTTGTAAATCAATTTGAGCAAATTTGAGCAAATATTTGAATTTCTTCAACATCAACGCCGTGATTAAATAAACTGAACTGAACAACATTAATTTAACCGCCAACTGGGATTCGACATTAAAAATATCTACATATTGTAATTTCAGACTGAAGAATGGTTTCTTAGACATCTTCAGAAGTTTTGGTGCAACTATAGGATACAAATTAGAAATCACCAAGATTATTCATGTTTTTATTTTATCGAGCTAACACAAGTCATTTTCAATGTCCCCATAGTTACTCTATGAGTGAAATCTGTAAATTTTTTCAAATCGTTTAAGCAATGGTTATAAATATATGTATATATGTCCATATCGGAACTATCCAAATGTAATCAATTTTTATATGATGTGGGTGTTGCTTGCTTCCTTTCATTTTTTTTCCACGTTTCATTTTATTTTTTTTAAAACAACCACCCAATTTTCACACTTCTTCCAATTTTGTTGGCGATTGTGTCCAGGAAAGTTTACTAGGCAGTCCTTAATCCATTTTATTGGCCCATGTTTTGGTCTAAATAAACGGAAAATATTTGTATTGTATACTTCCACAACCATAATATATTACATCATAGCGTATTCAAGTGCCGAACATAATGGGCCATATTCATAGTCACTGTTTAAGTTGTTTCTAAGAAAAACAGGGTTTATCCTATCTAATTTACATTGGATAAACTCCAGGCTAAGATAAACTGGGGTCTAAAAACGACTATGAATATGCGCCAATATCTTGTGTTTTCTTTAAATGAAAAAGCATACAACAAATTATAAAACGGATTTTCTGCATTAAATGTGTAGATTTTGACAGCCATGTTGTTTTATCTATTGTTAATTTTCCTATTTGTTTTTTTTTTTATTTTTCAGACACTAAAGACAAATCACTATAGCAAGATAAAACGTCAAGCAAAATTTGCAATTGATATGTATAAAACTTTATTATCAAAATCAGTCAACTATTTAAAGTTTGGTGGTAAAATTTGAGTCAACAAAACGCCGCTGTACGTGAGATGACGTAAACTCGAATTCCAAACATTATTTCCCTTGATAACCCTTTAAAATAAAATAAAAACTTTGTTGATATCTCACACACAACTTTTTTTATTCAATTTTAACATTCTCCCATCCCTATTGGAAAAACCTTTATTAATATAATAGGCAAGCTTCCGTTTTACATAAACACAAACATTTATCAAAGTCATTGCCTCGTTAGTCGTAAGGTGTTTCTTTTTTCTAAAACTTTTATTTGCAAGTCTTGTAGACTTAATTGGTTCATGTGATTGCTGAAAAGACATATTTTTCTTTTTATCTTCAACACAAATGCACAGTTTCAAAGCATTCTCAATCTAACGACCGCTTAACATTAACTTTACGATATACCTACCTATTATAGATACTGACAGTATCGTCTTCTATGAATAAAAGCACTTCAAAGCGAAATGATTGTCAGGACATTAACGAAGAGACAGCCAATTTTGTTGTGATAACTTGGGACAATTTTGTATTATCTTAAGGTTTCCTGATTAAATTCTCTTTCTTTCTCTATGTGATTTCGTGATATCACTCGGTAGCAGTGCCCATTAACATCACTTTAACTTAACATGAAAACAAAAAATAAAAAAACATTAGTCTTAAATCTTTGTTTAAGTCTTTCAAACGTAAACGAAGAAAAAAAAACGCTTAAAGCGAATCGCGAATAGCGATTCCCGCATTAAAAACTCATAAAACAAATTATGTTATCTCACTTTCTTGCTCCCACACATCTCATGAGAATCTTTTTTGTTTTGTTTTAAATACAATTTTATTATTTTGAAGAAAGTCAAAGTAGGTATACAGTACACATGTGATTTTTTCAACTCAACTGCTTTGCTACATTGCCCTCATACAGCAGTCTTATCACGCAAATGAATTAAAGTTTGCACGAGTACATAATTTAAAATTGAATTGGCAAGTGCAGAATTTCGTTTAACACATAGGTATGAGTATAAGGTAGGTACTGTATTGCAGACATACAGTGCTTTATTTATTTTTAAATTAAATTCCACTGGAATATTTTAATAAATTTGCACGAATGAGAAGATTTATTTGTCATTTTGTTGTATCCATGCATTATGTGATTTTATTATTTTTGTATCGCTGGCGCTGGGTAATATTTCCGTCGTCAGTTTCAATTCGGAATGTACAATTTTTATTTGACTATTTATAAATTCATTAAATTGGATTTACCAATTACCATAATTCAAAAGAGCAAGAGGTGTAGTACAAAAAAAAAATATAGGTATGTAGATAAAATTAAAATAAACACGTCATTTGGATATACAGGTCAATATGATTATGTGCAGAATTTAAGTGCGAAGTTTTTTGGAGTAAAGGAAATTGTGCATACCTATAAGTACATCATGTAAGTCGAAGTTCAACAAAGTCCTTATAATTTTTTCTGATTTAGTTTTATCAATTTTTGAAAAACAAACTTCAGTCAACAGTGTGAACTGACAATTTTCAACCTGACATTTATATTGTCAGAAAAGTCATACACATTTGCACAACCTGTCTGTCCTTTAGTCTTGATTGTTGCATGCAGATTAATGGTGTGACCACAAACTATGCTAACAGCGACAAATCTGTATGAAAGTTGTCAATAATAATGGCGGCCGCTGTTGCAGGTGCTGGTTAAATCTTATTCGCGAATAAGACTTTATTTAGTTCAAACGATGCTTCAAACGAAGCAAATTAATTAATTTCCATGAATCTCTATTACAATTATTATTATTTTCTTAAACTCCATCGCCAGGGTTTTTTTTGTGAATTTTTTTTTATTTAAGCGTTACAAAAAATAACATTATTTTAATCGTCACTAACATATAGGGGATTCCATCGTTTTAGTTTTTATATTTTCTTTTATTATCTACTTATAGGGAGTTTTACATTTGGACTGACAATATCTTCTCAACCCGAGTGTCACCGAATACATTTGGCGCAACGAAATTAGTCTTCAACAAGACAGCGAAAGGCTTGTGAGACCGGAAAAATATACATCGAGAGTTTCATCAATCAAAAATGGAAACAATAGCCAAATTTCTAAACGTAACATTTGCAATGCAAAACGCAAGTTGAAATTTCAAAAGAATTCCGTTTCGGAACGAATGTTTGCTTAAATTGTTTATTGTTACTGGAATTAGTAATGGAATTCCAAAAAAATAAATTTAGCAATTTAAGCTGTTGCTCAATTGTTGTACACTAACACCAATTTTTTACAAAAAGGAGAAAACAAATATAAATAAAAAATTTATTATGAATTTCGGTTCAAAAAAATTGCCTTTTTTCCGAGCAAAAATCCTCTTCATGCGTTAATTGAATTGTTAACAACAACTTCACCTTCAGATGGGTCCAGTTTATAAAATTTCTAGAATTGTTATTACAAGTAATGTTGTGATTAAGTCTTTTAATACATTTCACTTACTTTCTTCTTTTTTCACCTATTTTGCTCTAAAATCAAATAAATAAGTCCCAGAAAAGCCAGACGATAAACAAAATTAAAATGCAAGTGGTGCGCAAAATATTTTTGACATTTACGCAAGAAAACAAAATCTACTAACTTAAGGGATATTTAAGTTTGCATTTTGGAACTGTTTGCTTAGCATAACTTGCGCTTATGCGTTTAGAAATTCGAGCAATGAACAAACAGTAGCCGTGTTTTTTTGGGATTTTATATATGTATAGTATAGTAAGAAATTCCGAAAAAAACCATCCGCAGTAGGATTCTACTTCTGCTTTTATTGGCAGTAATACAACTACTGTCGATGTTGTATTTGTAACTCGTGTAGAACACTACTGTACTGTAAATAGTTTTCCCAAAAAAAAACACGGCCAATGAAAGAAAAGTAAACCAAATAAAATTCAAATGTCATTTTGTGTACACAATTAATGGTCCAGGCAATTAATCAAGATCCAAAAACTAGTACATACTTTTTTATTATTATTATGGTAAGGTACTGCACAATATATACAAACACAATGAAAAAAGCCAGCTACCACTGGCTTTCACTGTGATCCTGTTTGTTTTATTATGAGGATCTGATCCAGATCAGACCATGTGGATAATGAAATGCAGCTAATGTTATGAGAAATTTGAAACGCAATATTTATGTTAGTAGATATAAGCACATTAATGCTCTTGAACAAATTTTTATCAAAATCAGTTGAGGCATTAACAAGACGGAAATAGAAATCTTTATAAATTTACCCAAAATAAAAGTTATTATATACATACACTTAATTTTAAATTGTACATTAATGATCCAAATCACCATTTAACTTAATATTTAGGTGTTTTCACTCTGCTGTCCATTTTGTGTTTAATTTAACACACTTTATCCTAAAAGGCTATTTTTATATGTACAACCCAAATCATCTCAAAAATAAACCAACTTAACACTTAACTATATAATATGCATTCTCATGGGGATATTGACGTCCATACCGAAAGGTCAGCAAATAACGAAAGAATTGTATAGTCTAACTGTGTAAATATAGGCTGTCAACAAGTTTACATCAAATATAATTTTTGCACCCAAGAGATCTCATATCGAAAATAAAAATAGCCAAGGACTTATTGTACCTACCCTTGCCTTGGCTTTTTCGGCTTATAGAAGGGTGTCCATAATGTAAATGAAAAAAACGAGAACATTTCTACCAAAACCAAAAAAACCTCAACCTAATACTACGTTTTCAACGACCGCTAATACGAGATTTAAGTAGATTCACCCTAAATCCTCAACAAATCTAAAAGATTTACCATACAAATTTGTTCCTCAAATCTAGTAGATTAGAAATTAATCTTTTTAAATCTTCATTAGGCCAATAGTTGAACAAATCAAACACACCTATTCCTCTCTTGCGCTGAGTACAATATTCGAGAATCGTGATAGCATTTTCGAGAATCTAATTTTTTTATCATCTCACTTCAACTTTAGAAGAAAAAATAAAACAGCATTTGTATTTTAAAAGGAACTGTCACTACTACTACTACTACTACTTTTTAATCTTTTTATGCGGTGAAAACACTACATGTATATGTAGGATTTACTAAATCTCAACTAGTAAACAAAATTGATTTCCGCACGGATTCAAAAAAAGTGTTCTGATTTTGAAAAATTGCATAAATAAAAAAAAAACAAAGAATACAATAGCCATAGTTCTTTTACTTTGAAAATCTGTGAATTTGTGTGAAATTCTACACAAAAATCTGTCAAAGTTCTTATAAAAAAAATTAAATTCACACAAATGCACAGAATGTCAAAATAAAGGAAAAATTTTGCCAATTCCAATTCGGACACTAGGATTTTACACAAGTTACAAATACAACATTCACAGTAGAATTACTGCCAATAAAAGCAGAAGTAGAAACCTACTGCTAATGGGTAGGCTACTACGGACGGGTGTTTTTGGGAATTTCTGCTTTACTATACCTACATATATAAAATCCCAAAAAAACACGGCTAATTTTGAAGTTAATTTGTGGAAAACCTATGTTGTATTTTGAAACATGCAAAAAAAGTTAACAAAAAAAGAATTTTATGAAAAAAGAG
Source organism: Epistrophe grossulariae (assembly GCA_929447395.1). Classification (NCBI taxonomy): domain Eukaryota; kingdom Metazoa; phylum Arthropoda; class Insecta; order Diptera; family Syrphidae; genus Epistrophe; species Epistrophe grossulariae. Next base: position 22,072,591 of record OV839567.1, on the reverse strand, counting down.
AGTGTAAAAAAGATCTAAATAGAAAAAGAGTGTTCTCTATAAAAGAGATGTTCTGGAAACCCTGACTTATAGTAACTTTATCTTTCTTCATTATATTTTCTCCAATTGAAAGTAAGAATTCATAGCAAACTCCCAAACAAGCCTTATGGGTATTTAAGCCTTAAGGATTATCCAGAATTTACTTCATACTCTCAGTCACTTGCAGAGAAGCAACTTCTTTTGGTGGTACTTCTCAGATGTATAATATAAGAACGTCTGTTAGATCAATTTTTCAAATGCGTTGAGATTCTTTACCATTAAACAGATTTACACAGATGTACACATGCATATGACGAATGTATGTATATGAATAAGAAATATTACACTTCTGTCCAACCACACTCCACAGTAGTCTGAAAGAGAATTGATTATTAAAAAAGTTTTTACGTACGCTCGATTTACATGTTTTCATCAGATCCTCCTTTTTACTTGCGATATATAGGAACTATATGGCAAGTTATGGATTCGTAAAAAAAATCGAACTCGGGATTTTGATCAAAGTTGACATTACGATGATAGCAAAGTCGAAAAAAGTGGGTCTCGCAATTCTGATCGTCTGTCTGTCTGTCTGTACCTTCGGCTGCAGCCTAAACGGGTCGGTCGATTTTCTTTAAAGTTGGTACATAGCGTACATACAAATACAAATACAAATACAAATATATACGAACATATGGTACCTGCCATAAAAAAATTTTTACCAAAAAATGAAAATCTTATTTTTCTCAAAAACGTGCCCACAACTTTTTTTTAAAAAATTTCAGTAGGTAATTTAAAAAAAAAAATTCAGTAATTTTTTTTTTACAAAAAGGCAACCATTTTGTAAACAAAAATTTCCGAAAAATGGTTGGAAATGGTAGGTACCTCCCATAGAACCATTTTTTTGATTTTCGATTTTCTCAAAAACGGTAGAAAAGTTTTGTATACCAAAATTTTCAAAAAAAATTTGTTTGGATTTTTAAGAAAAGTTCCAACAATTCAATTTTTATATAAAAAACTATTTTAAAAAAACCACTCCAACGATTTTCAATTTTTTTTTTTTTTCATAAATTGAGATTTTCTTAAGAAATCGGATGATGTACATCGCATTGGTGTCAAAACAATTTCAGAGGTTGTTTAATCAATTTAAGTTTAATTACATATTTAGTCTAAACTGTAAGTTCCATGCATATTTCCAACACGGTACCTACTCGCATAATACTACCTTAAACTTATACAATATAGGCTCCCATAACTAATTGATTTCTCTTATAAGATAAAATATAGTTTTTGAAATATTAAAACTTTAAAAACACAGTGTGATCGCACATAAGGGCAAGTTCGTGCAACCCAGTCGTGCACATATTTTTTATTTATAAAAGTTTCATATAGCCCATCATGTTGGATTTGGATGGTTTATCGGTTTATCGTGAGTCCTAAAGTCAGACAGGCAGCCACAGTGTGTCCAGGAGTTTTGATAATGGACAGTCATGTCATGTGTGGAGAGGCGGTTAATAATTGGAATTTTCCCTACAAACAAAATGTGTATACTGTATGGTATGTATGTATATCTATCTACCTTGTCGCAGTCATCATCAGACATTGTTTTCAATATATCGTTTTTCATATTTTTTTTTGTTTCAAAACTGGGTCAGACACAAATTTGCATCAACCTCTATAAGGGAAGACACACAAAGCTCGAGCTCGTTCGTGGAGGATGCTTTCAGGAATTGGGAGAAGGAATTTGAAAAGTTAATGCATTGATTCTTAATGGTGTGTATTTGGATAAAGGGCTTTTTACTTTTAGTCGAACAGTGCTTGGCTCAAAGGATTCATATCCACGTGGTGTCTGCCCGTGACTTTGATACTCGTGCACATTAGTTATCTCTCTCTTCGATGTCTTGGGAAAAATAGCTGGAGGGAAAGAATTTTGTCGGTAGCCTTTTGATACCATAATTTGTTTTTGGTTTAGAGTTGTCATGATCTGGATTGTGTTTTGTATAATAATGTATACCTATATGTGAGTATCTTGGTTTATTTTCGTATAGATATCAAAGAAGAGCACGTACTAGCCTTGGGCGAGTTTTAGTTTCTTTTAAGATATTCTAGTTTTAGGAAAGGCAATTTGAAAATCGATCAAAATAACATTAATAAGAATGAAATGCAGTATTGGTGGTTAACGTCCAGAACCTCGAAAGTTAAGTCAAGGTCAGCTAGTTTCAGTAATTGGTCAGGCATAGGTTTTTTTTATGAATTAAAAAAAAAATTTCAAGGTCACAGTATAAGACTTTTAGCACCTAATTAGTAGAATTTATAAAAAACAAGAATGCAATTTAAAAGGTCATAAAAGGTCAGGTAGTTTCAGTAATTGGTCAGGCATATTTTTTTTTTTATAATTATTTAAATTTTTTCAAGGTCATAGCGATTTTTAGCACCTCTTTTGTGGTATATTCGAAAAAAGTAAGTATATACCATCTGAAAGGTTACTTAATCCTTATAAAAGGTCAGGCAGTTTCAGAAATTGTTCAGCTATAGATTTTTTTTTTTATAAGCTTTTTAATTTTTTAAGGTCATACAAGGTCACGTGTACCTTTAGCACCTCATTTATGGGATATTCGATATACCATCTGAAAGGTAACTCAATCCTCATAAAAGGTCAGCTAGTTTCAGAAATTGGGAAGCCTTGGATTTTTTTAAATTAATTTTTAAAAGTTTTGTCCCAAGGTCACGTGTACCTTTAGCACCTGATTTATGAGATATTCGAAAAAAATATATCATTTGAAAGGTCACTCAATCCTCATAAAAGGTCAGCTAGTTTCGGAAATTAGTCAGCTATAGATTTTTTTTATGAATTAAAAAAAAAAAGAATTCAAGGTCACTAGTATAAGACTTTTAGCACCTCATTTGTGGAATTTCGCAAAAAAATGCATACCATCTGAAAGGTTATTTTATACTTATAAAAGGTCAGCTATATTCAGAAATTGGTCAGGCATAGATTTTTTTTAATGAATTTTAAAAAAAAATTTCAAGGTCACAGTATAAGACTTTTAGCACCTTATTAGTGATATTTCGCAAAAAAATGCATACCATCTGAAAGGTTATGTTATACTTATAAAAGGTCAGCTATATTCGGAAATTGGTCAGGCATAGATTTTTTTTATGATTTTTTTAAATTTTTTTCAAGATCACTATTATAAGACTTTTAGAACCTCGTTTGTGGAATTTCACAAAAAAAATGCAAAGAATCATAAAAAAAAATCTGTGCCTGAACAATTTCTGAATATAGCTGATCTTTTATAAGTAGGTATAACATAACCTTTCAGATGGTAAAAAAAAATCTAGCTGCCCAATTTCTGAAACTGCCTGACCTTTTATAAGGATTAAGTAACCTTTCAGATGGTATATACTTTTTTCGAATATCCCATAAATGAGGTGCCAAAACTCGCTAATGACCTTGAAAAAGTTCAAGCTTGGATTACAAGTTTTCTAAGCCTGACCAATTTCTGAAAATCGCTGACCTTCTATGACCAATTAGCGACCTTTTAGATGGCATACTTTTTTTTGCGAATATCCCATATATGAGGTGCTAAGATCCCGGAGCCGAAATTTTTGAAGAATGTATTTTTTTATTTTTTATTTGGACATTTTTTAAACAATTATTTGGCCGTTGTATCACATCATAATCACCATTTTTGGACATTTCTTCATATTTACTTTATGATCTTCTAATTTATTAAAAAGTAGTTCTAATTACCCTCTGTATTTCTTGAATTTTTTGCCATAGCATCTTCTTTCCGTCTTCCATTCTCAAACGTGCTCTTCTCGTGCTTCTTTCGCAAAAGACGTTGTTCATCTTTTTCTGTCCACAGCTCAGCTTTGTAGGTATAAATTTTATTTTTCTATACTTGCTGGAACTCCTGCTGAAAACCAATTGCACCTATCTTGATGTCTTGTTGGCAGAATCCCTTCTTGTTTTTGTTACTGGTTGTTGTGGTTAGAATTAATTAGTGCAATGTGCCGTGAATGAGTATCGTTCGATGCCAAATTTTCTTGTATTATTTCTCCGTTGTTGAGCTATTTGGCATTTACGGATTCGAACAAGGTGGTGCGACTGCTCGTGCAGAACGTGTGCGTGTTATTGGGAGGAATGGTTGGAACCTATAATTTTTTGCTGAATCTGACAGCCGCTTAAGTGATAGAGTAACTTTTTCATGGCAAGAGATACTCTTGGAGAATTTGTCAATTTTTGGCAAGAGGCCGTTAAAAACATATATTTTTTTTATTTTAAGGTGGCATAGGTTGGGAATCTTACCCAAGACCTACGGCGTAATAGTGCAGAGCACTAACCACTAAAACGAGTCTCGATTGTGGAAATATCGCCATACAAACTTATTTTTTGACAAATTTTAATTGAATTGGGTTGAAATAAAGTAATAAAACTTTGGATGCAAATATTTTAAGAACCAGAGGTGGTAGAAATTTTTTGTTCACAGTTTTAGAAATATCTTAAAAAACTAATAAATAATTTTGAAATTTTCAATTTTTTACGAGTCTCGATTGCAGAAATATCGCCAATTTTTAACAAATTTAATTAAACTGGGCAGAAATGAGGTTATATTATTTTGGATGCAAATGTTTCAAGAACCAGGGGCGGTAAAAATTTTCTCTTTACAGTTTTAGAAAGGTCTCAAAAAACTAATAAATATTTTTTTAATTTTCAATTTTTCCAGAGTCTCGATTGTAGAAATATAGCTACCCAAACAATTTTTTTTTCAACAAATTTAATTTAATTAAGCATAAATATGGTAATTTCACTTTGGATGAAAATATTTCGAGATCCAGAAGTGGTAAAAACTTTTTGTTTACAATTTTAGAAAGGTCTCAAAAAAATTATAAATAATTTTGAAATTTGAAATTTTTTTTCGAGTCTCGATTTCAGAAATATCGCTATCCAACCACTTTTTTAGGGTAGCATCGAAACAGAATAATTTCAGTTTGGATGGAAATATTTCGAGAACCAGAATAGCTAGAAGCTTTTGGTTTTCAGTTTTAGAAAGGCCTTGAAAAGTTAACAAGGGATTTTTTTCATTTTCAACCTCTTGAGATGCCTGATTGCGGAAATATCGCCATCCAAAAACTTTTTTAAAGTACAGTCAAAATTAAGCAAACAAATTTTTTTTTTATTTCTTATCGTGTGACACCTCGTTTGAAAGGTTGCAACTCCCACATCAAGTATATGCTATTTTTAGGTTTCTAGGACTCTTAGTTCAGCTGCGAATCGAGTTTAAAGTTTTCGTGGTTGTAGCAAACATCAGCTGTGTGAAGCCAGAACCCCGAGCTCAAAATTTTGGGTCCAAATATATCAGAATCGTTTGTCCATCGTTTGTCCACGTTTGTCCAGGCAAAATTTTCGTTTGTCCACCCCCAGGAAAAAAGTTATTAAGCTTTTCTTTTTTATAGGAACACCCCCACAAATTAAAAATTGACCTCATGCCCGCAAATGATAACTTATATGGATGGGACATGGTGCATTCGTTTGTCCAGCAGCCGATACTGATTGTCCACCAAAAATTTTTACTTTCCCACCCTTAGTTCAAAAGTTATTCAACATTTCTTTTTTATAGGAACACCCCCACAAATTTAAAAGTCGTCTACCACCCACAATTCACAACTTAGGAGTATGGGACCAATTGCATTCGTTTGTCCACCGGCTGATTATGATTGTCCACCAACAATTTTCGTTTGTCCACCCTTAGTTCAAAAGTTATTTAACATTTCTTTTTTATAGCAACTATCACAACCCTAAAAACCTTAAAAGTCGTCTACCACCCACAATTTTCAACTTAGAACGTTGAAACAAAAAGCCTTCATTTGTCCAGCGGCTCATACTGATTGTCCACCAAAAATTTTCGTTTGTCCACCCTTAGGTCAAAAATTATTCAACTTTTCTATTTTATGGCACCCAACCCCAAAATTGAAAATTTCACTTAGCCGAATCGAACCTTTTGCAATCGTTTGTCCATCGTTTGTCCAGGCTAAAAAAAAAAATAAAAAAAATTTTTCGACCCCCCCTTCAAAAGTTATTCAACTTTTCTATTTTATAGCATCACCCCCAAAACTAAAAAATGACCTCATGCCCACAATTTTCAACTTAGAACGTCGAAACAAAAAGCCTTCGTTTGTCCAGCGGCCCATACTGATTGTCCACCAAAAATTTTCGTTTGTCCACCCCAATGTCAAAAATTATTCAACCTTTTTATTTTATTATCAAGAATTAAGTTCAGACACAAACCATTTCATATAGTTCGCACATTTAATGCAAAAAATTTTCGAATTAAATTTCTATTTTATTAATGCAAAAAATATTCGAACAAAATTTGCATTTTTTTTTCAATACAAAAAATGTTCGAACGAAAGGACCATGGGCATTTTGGGCCCACTATCCAACATTGCTCAACAATGATGAAACTTATGTCATATGAAAGCATATGGAGAGCACTTTATTTAATTATATCGCAGCTAAATTGAAATCGAGCGCAAAAGTTGTGTTTTGGCACATTTAATAAAAAAAGTATTTAAATTACAAAAAAAATTATTTGAAAAAAATGGCAACACTTACTAAATAGTGTTTCACCTATTCTGAAAGCCTGAAGTCTGTTCTTTCATTTTATTTTTAAATCAACTTATTTGTGTAAATAGTTTTCCAAAAAATTACTTTTTTTTTCTAGCCTGGACAAACGATGGACAAACGATTGCAAAAGGTTCGATTCGGCTAAGTGAAATTTTCAATTTTGGGGTTGGGTGCCATAAAATAGAAAAGTTGAATAATTTTTGACCTAAGGGTGGACAAACGAAAATTTTTGGTGGACAATCAGTATGAGCCGCTGGAAAAACGAAGGCTTTTTGTTTCAACGTTCTAAGTTGAAAATTGTGGGTGGTAGACGACTTTTAAGGTTTTTAGGGTTGTGATAGTTGCTATAAAAAAGAAATGTTAAATAACTTTTGAACTAAGGGTGGACAAACGAAAATTTTTGGTGGACAATCATAATCAGCCGGTGGACAAACGAATTCAATTGGTCCCATACTCCTAAGTTGTGAATTGTGGGTGGTAGACGACTTTTAAATTTGTGGGGGTGTTCCTATAAAAAAGAAATGTTGAATAACTTTTGAACTAAGGGTGGGAAAGTAAAAATTTTTGGTGGACAATCAGTATCGGCTGCTGGACAAACGAATGCACCATGTCCCATCCATATAAGTTATCATTTGCGGGCATGAGGTCAATTTTTAATTTGTGGGGGTGTTCCTATAAAAAAGAAAAGTTTAATAACTTTTTTCCTGGGGGTGGACAAACGAAAATTTTGCCTGGACAAACGTGGACAAACGATGGACAAACGATTCTGATATATTTGGACCCAAAATTTTGAGCTCGGGGTTCTGGCTTCACACAGCTGCAAACATCCCGTTACTTTACAGACTTAAAACGGATTTTTTAAAAATAGTTTGTTTTGGTAATGTCCTTGATGGAAAGGTGGAACTCTCTACACTTGGTTTAGCTATAAATCGCTTTAGAAGAGGTACAAAACACCATCATAAGTTGCTTTTTCATATTGTCCGATTCAAAGAAAGCATTGGTTTTTTTTATCTATATATGTCAAATTTTTAATATTGACAGAAAGGTCTATTAGTTTTCTATTCAGCGTTGAAAACCGCAACCATTTACGAGTCTTTATTGTAAAAATTTCGCCATCCAATAACTTTTTTAGGGTTAATTCGAAACAAAGTAATTACACTTTGGATGAAAATATTTCGAGAACCAGACCTCGTAAATTTTTGTGGATTTCAGTTTTAGAAAGATCTTAAAAAATTAATAAAAATTTTAGAAACTTGCAGTGACTTTACGCCTACTACTCGGGCTTTCAGATCCGTTTAAAGAATTAAAACGCAATTAAATGATAAATTTAAATTCCAAAACATATTCTTCTATACATATTTTCTTTTTTTAGCAAAAAAGCACATCCACCCATAGCTAGGTTATATTTTAGCTTTGACAAAAAAATAAATTTGATGATAGACCACTTTTGCAAAATAAAACCAAATATGTGGGACTCAGTTGTTTATGTTTATGTTCATAAAGGAGCGAAGGTCGAACGGATGATTTTGGAAATAATTTTATTTTCATATGATTGTATAAGCCCAAATTTAACTTTTTTTCTTCATATAAATGCAAATCAGTTTTCTTCAAACTTTAAAGTATTAAAAATCAGTTCCTTAAGATACTCATCACTTTCACACAGTCCAACAAAAAAAAATAAATCAAAACGCGAGTTGTTGAAAACAAATCATGTTGAAAAAAGTTACTTTCAAATTTATTTATTTTTCCTCTCAATATTGAAATTCTTCACCTTGAGTCGGTTTGCTTTCAGTCATTTAAAAACGAAAGTATGCAGACTGTAGACACCTGAAAGGACATTGCACCCAAACATACATCCAATACCTTAAACACTGCCAGTGATTGGTGTATTTTCATTGGAGGTTTTTCTTGTTTTTCGTTGTTTTAGCCAAAAATAAGACAGTTGAAACCACTTTTCAGTTATCATGGTTATGAAGGCGTAGGATGTTGCTGAACATAAAATTTATAATTGAAAGGAGAGTATTGAGCTTGAGCAAAGTTAAAATTTTATTATGTATATTATTTTTGTATATATATTTTAATTTTGACTGTTTTTCTATGTGTAACTCGAAAAACTTGATGGTTAACATCAAGAAATATAATAAAAGGTTAGCAACCTAATATTGTTTTTAGCATAACGACAGTTGAATGAAGAATTTAATTTATTCTTTTGAAAACACACAACAACTGTCTGGGATTTTATGCCATCCCAAATAAAAATAAATATACATACATACCCACATATTATGCAGAGTTTTGAATTACTCAAAATGTCGAAGAGAAAAAAACTGAAGGTTTGTTAGACGTCGAGTGTCGTCTAAAAACAAAAATTGTTTTTTGTGAAAATAAAGAGATTTATTTTTTTTGTTTAATTAATTATTCTGTCAATGAATTTTCTTAGGCATTCAAGAAAGATCAGATTTAGTAAATCAATTTTAGAATTAAAATTGAAGTGTAATAGATCCAATTTATTTTTATAAATACGCCAGACGGCTTTAAAAAATGTAAAACACTAAAGTTTGTAAAATTCAAAGAATAAATAAATAATAATAATAATAATAATAATAATAATAGAACAAATTTTATATTAATTTATATGATCCATTATTCTTTTCCTTTCCAATCAAAATGAAAAGTTAAAAGCAAATAAGTCTGGGTGATGGTTCCAGACAGAGTCATAAGTGAGGTAGGGTTGTGAACTTAGTCCAAGCTAATTCGCACTATTCACAGATGATAATATAATTTTGGTTTTTCCACGCCGGATATGAATATAAAATATTCGAGTCCATGAATTATTTTTTACACCGATAAAGTGTAGTGACTAAAGATGTACGAGACCGTGGAATACTTCGCCTTCCTATATAAGCTGCACCCCGAAATACATGTGTGTTTTTAAAAAAAGTTTATCTATTATCGTCTTGTTTAAAGTTGTCCTTATGGTTAAGTTAAAAAGTTGGTCCCACTAGCACAAGATCTTGGTGTTGCTTTAAATATATTCGACCTGCCATATTTTAACCAATATTTTTACATTTTTTTAATACATTTTTATATGCAAAACTTATAAGAATATAAAAAATAATAAACATAATTCAGTCGCTGTTTTATTTATAAAAAAGTAAAGGATGATCCATATTTACTGTATTCTTACTCTACCGGTACGTTCTAGAATTTTCCCACTTCAGGGTTTGTTGAAGGAAAGCGAGAGGTCTAATTGCAAAAAGGCTTTCAAAAATCTTACATCATCATATTTCAGCTTTTTTTTAAATATTTAAATTAATTTCAATCATGTAGTCTTTAAACTAGGCTCCACTCATTTTTGCTCATAAAAGAGTAGTCCTTTACACGATTTTTTAGGTTCAATCTTTGTCGGTTTGTTTGAAACTTTTAAAATCTAGTGGTATTTCAATACTTTTTATTCCTTTTTTATGTTTTTTGTAGGTCAACAAAATCTTAACTTTGCTCATGACTGAATATACACAGTTCACAGAATTCTTTGTTAAAAAATATGTTTTTTTAATCTACAATGGAGTTTTTACGTTCTATTCTTTCAATCATCTTTTTAACCTCAGACGAAAGTGAAAGCTTAAAAGATTATATTAAACTTCTACAAGAAAATTTTTTTAAAGGAAAATAGAGAAAAGTGTTCAACTCTTAAAATAAAAAAGCTATGAGACCTATTTAAGTTTCATAACAAGATAATAATTCTTAAGTATACTTCTTAAGTATTATTCTTAAGTATAAGGATATGAGAGTCGTATGGAAGACTTTTTCAGATTTCGATAGCTTAGCTCTGAAGAGTTTGTTAGTTGGTATATGCTTGTTTTTTTGAAGATATGGATACATTCTTATAATAAAAAAACAGCTGTTATTCTTAATGTTTGTATTCGCAGTTTTTCAAAGCTTCACAATTTCACCTCATTGTATGTTAAGAATTAAAATTTAAAGGAAAACATTAATAGATGGAAAAAATCCAAAGCATATTATGGGTAGGTACTATTTGGAATCTTTTCCCATACGAAGATTTTTTATTTAATTCTTGAACGACCTCAAGTATTATGTCTATATCTATTCGATAATTTTTAGTGTTCACTCCTGAACCTTGTTAAATTAAGCAATATAAAAAAAAAACAAAAAACAAGGAGCTTCAAGACTGTCGAAGCATACAATAACTTTTTGTATAGTAAATTAATAACACTTACGGCTGAAGAGAGCACACATTTGCGCTAAAAAAACTGTCATCTATAATTGAATTTTGTTTTCCTTTTACATTTATTTAAAATAAAAGCACGAACCAACAACAGTATAGAACATAGGTGTAATCTATATACATAATATGTAGTCCTATCAACAAATTCTTTACATAATTGGAACATATTATGAGTCCTTGTTCTCACATATGCGTATGAGTCATACATTCCTGTGGAATTATTTTTGTCTTTAAAAGTTAGAAACATTTATGAGTCTTGAGTTGGTGCGGTATCGTGTTGCCCATAGAAACCGAAAAGCCCAGCTATATAAGAGTTTTATAAGAATCGGTAAGCATCGACCATAATTCGCGTCTTTAGGGTACGACAGCATCTGCTGATGAGTCCAACTGTCGTACCTGGGCGAAACACAATCTTTGGAGCGGAGATCACTCGAACTCATCAGACTTTGTAGGTAAGTCGGGAATTATTTTCATTTAATTTACAGTTTTTCATTTGGAGCAAGTCCATATAGCTTTAAGTTATAAACTACTAACGAAGATTGAAGAATTATAGAATTTATGAATTGATTTCATAAATTTTAAGAAAAATTCATACGTTTTATGAAAAGGTATTCATAAAAATAATGAACCTTTCATATTTTTCATGAAAGCTATACTTAGTTTTAAGGAATGCATTCATATTACCTAAGGACAGAATTTATGTTTTATGAATTGATTTCATTAATTTTATGAAAAATTCATAAAAATAATGAATGATTCATGTTTTTTTATGAAATAAAACATAAAATAAATGACTGAGAACTGACTGATAGCATACATGGACATATTATTCATAATTTGTATGTATAGTACCTACAGAAAATTAATTTTAAATGAAATTCATTCATATAACTTAAGTATACAAACATTGGATTTTTGAACATCAAATATGTACATACATTTTATGAATAATTCATGAGCCGCATGACTCGTTCATATACTCGTAGGAATCAATTCATACAAATATACCTAAATCGTATGAACGCGATGTTTGGCTCAATTTTTAAGTATGTCCGTGCATTAAAAGTAGGAAATTTTTCATGAAAATCATGTACCGTTTTGGTTCAGTGTACGCCATATACGTTCGCTCGGATTCCGCGGTGCAATTTATGGCCCAATTTTTATTTATTATAATTAACTTCAGACAGATCTGGTATGGTACCTATATTGTTTTGCTGTCGTGGTGTTGGCTGGCTTAATTTGTTCAGGTGTAGAGTGGATTTGGTGCCTTCAATTTGCCCAGTTAAGTTACAGTGGAAGAGTTAGATTAGATATTGATAAACTCTCGGTTTGACTAAAACCTATAAGATGTAGAAATTCATACCTACCTTTTGTTTCTCGATTTTAAAGTCGCTCATGAGTCATGACAGCATTTATAGAGGTTTTGTCTATAGTTTTTTCATCCCTGTCAATCTTTGCCGTCTTTGCAGAATCACAATGGAGATTGCTCACTCGCTACGGACCTAGTTGCATACATGCTAGACTATATACATAAAATAGTCAACATGCGACTTTTTTTTATTGGTACATTTCTATAATGTTATGGGACCACAAAAGTGAAATAAATAAAAGCTATAAAACACTTTAAATACGTGCAAAACTTCTTCATCCTCAATATAAAAGATTCGTTTAAGGTAAGTGTGCGGACTTTTGACTTTGGAGCAGGATTCAAAGTATATAGAATAAAATACATTTAAGTTGGATTGTAGGTACATATACATCTTTTCGTGACTTATTAACAATTATAATACAATCAATATCACCAAACGTATTTACATTCTTCAAAAAAAATCGAAACAAATCAAAACGCGTAAACTTATCATTTCCAAGTAAGGATAAGGCTATGATTTAGTGTAAGTATGCACAGGGTCTTTAATTCAACGTTTCTTTAGTTGAATTGAAGTTAAAAAAAAACAGTTTTGATATTGTACTGTCTCAACAATCCAAATTAATCACTTCTACTATTTAAATAACTCGAACTTCGACTTTTCAAAAATGAAGGAACTTAACCCAACATCCCATCACCACCATACCAACCAATGGCGGTCAGCTATGCTCAAGCAGCCGGCGAGAAAAAATTCATTTATTTAATCTAAATAATGTTAGACTAAGACACTTCGTAGGTATTTAAAATGTTAAACTAAAACCAACACAACGAACTAGGTACGAAGCAGAGCCCTTTCTGAGCTTGCAGATTAAAATTTATAAAAAATAATACCCATTGCTAACACTTTGAGCAAAATAAAAAACTTCTGAAAAATTGGAATTTTCGTAGGGATTTATCTATACCTAAAATTCAACTTTACTAGTAATGTATGAATTTTCATATACAAGTCCCCATTGAAATTTTATTTTCAAAATCGAATTGTATACATTATGTAAACATTAATTGGGACGTATTATTGCGTCCCACGATTAAAAAGTGATTATTTATTATTTCTGCGTACGATATCTAATTATAGCGACTATAGAAGGGTTAGTAAAATATCGCTCGCGAATCATGAAATACGGATCTTTATCATTCTTTATCGATCTCCGCACGAACCATAAAAATATAGTAACCGAACGATAAAATTTTCGATACATAAAAATTTATAGTTCTCACGAAATGAATAAAATAAAAAAATAAAATTAAGAAAGAATATGTTTCGCTTGCGAATTGCGATCAAATCCGAAAATCCTTAAAACAAATCGTTCTTCATCAATTATTCATCTATTCAGTTCGGTTATAAAGTAAAACATTTAAAAAAAAAGGAAAAACAATTGAACATTTTTGAAAAAACTGAAAAATTTTGAAAAAAGTCAAAAAATTTTATTCGCATACAATACCTATATAAAATATTTTGAGAAAATTTTGCAAAAAGTGACAAATTTTAAGAAAATTTAAAATTTTGAAAAAAGTCAAAAATTTTGAAAAAGTAAAAAAAAATTGAAAAAAGTGTAAAATTTTGAAGAAATTGAAAAATTTTATGAAAATCGAATCATTTTGAAAAAAGTCAAGAATTTTGAAAAATATGAAAACCTTTGAGAAAATTCAGAAAGTTTGAAAAAAAAGTCAAAACTAAAAACTAGTTAATTCAATGTAATAACCTTATGATATTTCTGTAAAACTACATTTTTTTCTTATTTGAACGTTTCGTGAATGGATCTTCAATAATTCCTATACGTGATAAAATCGGGAACGAACCATATTTTATAGATCCCAACAGATTTGATTCGATATGATGATTAGATAAAATTCGCGATCGAATCAAAAATAAAACTCCCTTATGAATTTTTCACCAGAGAACGAATCATATTTTATAGCCTTTCGAACATGGCTTAGTAAAATTAAATATTTTCTGCTCTAAAGGTGGTTAAAACCTATTTTCAATTAATAATTCAATAATCCAATTAAATAGTGTAAAACCTTCTACTTGGTTGATTTTGTTCAGTACTAAATAAACGTCAAATTTTGTATTTGTTATTAATTTAAATTTATTATTTATACTACTTAAACTACAATATAAATAATCCACTGTCACTGTGTGACCTTTGATGTCAAAAAAGGATTTAGATACGCTGAAGCGCTGTCATATGACTTCTTCAAGATCAAAAGCCAACACCAATTAGTGGCGCAACCATTCCCAATATATGTATGTGCATTGTGCAATTATGTACTTGTACGCCAACAATATTGATATTTCAGTGTGCTGTTAAGTGTGAATATAGAGGTATAGTGTCAGAGGTGAAAAAATGATTTTTATGATAAACGTAGCCAAAAAATGCATGATGTCAACAAGAAATCATGACACCCAACATTGACCATTTGGACAGAATGACACAGTAGACAACTTTAACTTTGGTATTTAAGGTAGTGTAAGAGAATTTGTCTACGACTCGGCTCCGCTATCACAATTCACAAAAATATAAGCAGAACAGTCAACAGTGAAGCTAAATGCTGTTTATTCGGGCTCAAAAGGAAATTATGAGTAGTAAAAGCCCTTATTCCGAACAAGTAAGGAGACTCTATAATAATAATAATGACGAGTTGTACATGAAGTAACATCGCACTGTGAATTCAAATTCATTGGTTTAGGTGGCTAGAGCATGTAGAGCAAATGGATACAAACTATAAAGTTTTATAGTCTGACCCAAGATGAACAACGGCTGTTGAGGAAGACCTCGTCTTAAGTGCCACGCGCAAGTGGAAGGGTACCTCAACCAACCTGTTAACATGCGTCGCAGTCAGAACTCCCGCCAAAAAATTACTTCTTTGTGCCGATTTTGTGTACTCTATTTTAGGTAAATTTTCCATTTTTTAACCTTTCCCTTATATGAAATAAGATAATAAGGTCCCGAAAAAAGTTGTCACAATAAAATATACAGCCCTATTCTGCTAAACGTTCGCGTGAATTTTCCTATTCTGCTATCCGTCGGAGAAAATCGAATGTTCCAAAAATCATGTAAATTGCGATAAAAATAAAATTTTAACAATTAGATTCTCTCAAGAACTTCACAAACAATTATTGATAGACCTTTGAACTCGAAAGATTGAAGCTTTTAAAGAATAATTTGTGACAAATTAAATGAATAATTCACGTGAATCGAAAATTTCGATCGAATTGGATCGGATATCGGGATAGGGCTGATGAACAAATAAATGTATGAATACTTTTTAACAATTGTTTTAACAATAGTTTTACATAATAATGTACACAGCACTGTTTGTGTAGGACTTCTGCAATCAGCAAATACATAACACCATCAACGTTCAAATGTTCAGACTCAAATACATATTCACATACATAGATACCTAAAATAAGGCCTAGAATCCAAGACATTTGCTCTCACTAAAAGTCCATTCAATGTATGTATATAGGGCATGCATACGACCAGAAATTGAATTCGGGGAATGATGCTGTGATGTGAATCATGGCAGTTTAGGTTATAAAATGCTTTTATTTTGAATTTTGTTTTTGCTTTTCTAGAAAACAAAAAGATAGCCGACTTCTGGGCTCATCAAGTTCGATGTTATTATAATGGAAGGTATATATATGTGTTGGGAAAGGACACAAGAAACACAAGGTAAAGGTGATATATTAGTTTTTTACACATCAGACATCATTTATTTTGAAAATTTTATTCGTTACACGCAATGAATCTGTTTCTGTGTAGGGTTTTACCGAAAATTTTATTACCCTGACTTTGGTGATTGATCAAACAACAAGACAAAAATAAATCATTGACTTTATCCATTGAATGGCTTTTGATTTTCATTATTGTACGTTACTTACTTATTCCTAATATACTCTGGTAAATAAAGCTGCAAATATAATGAAAATATTCTTTAATTATGTTTCGCCAAGTTCTCATTCGAAAGCGACAACTGGTATGGTATAATAGTGTATTATTATATCATATGTAAATAGGGTCACAGCCAACAGGTAGCTACCTCTTACATTATACGCTTTGGAACTTAAAATTAACCAGATACAATAAATAAATCACAAAAACCTATGCTGCAATGAAAGAAACAACAAATACAAATAAAAAAAGAACTGAAGTGTCACTTTTCCGCATAAAAAGTGGAGACTTCTCCAAATAATCTGGTACAATAATAATCGCTCATTGAACAGCGTACTGCAGAACAAAAATGAGAACGAAATTTTCCGTTAATGATTTCGTTTTTTTCAATTTTTGTATCGAGATTTTCGGTTCGCTTTAGCTGCGTACTATGCTTGAACTGCTAACTCTCGTTAAAGCCTAGTACGCAGCTGAAGCGAAACGAATATTTTCTGTGGTCACCAAATTTACGCAAACGAAAAGACTACGGACAAATATTAATGGAGAGTTTTATCAGATGATGCGAATCGAAATTTGTCTGTGGTCTCCAACGCTGTAGCAAAATGTAAAAGAAAAAATAAAAAAATACGAAAAAATACCCACTGAAAATATCACCAATTCCAAATACTTTAATGGAAAAAACAAAAAACATAAATACAAATAAAACACAAATATCACTTTTCATTCTGTGCGAAAAGAGAGCGGAGACATGATAAATTATTGACTCATTCATAAAAATGTTTATAAATAAAATTGACAATCTTAAGAAAATAAATTAACCATGCTACAATAACCTGCACTATAGGTACGTGACACCATCTATACTTTTTTAGAATCAAACTAAATCACTTAGTTACATTGGCTTATAACTGTAATTATAGTTTCATTGCTTTCGGGAGATGAATGACCCCAACTGAAATAAAAATTAAAAAAAAAGTGTAGACAAAATATTATGTATGATAAATAACTATCGTACGTTTTTGTTTCCTTTAAAATAATCAGATTCATTCTTCCAACTTTCTTGGCTGCCTTTTATTAAGAAATAGATGCAAAGGGCTGTTCTGGTGTTTCAATCATGAAAACAAAGCTGAAGTTAAAAGTTGGAAACACTCTTGGAAAAAGGCTTCCTATTGTACTGAATTATGTACAATTTGATTTTCTCAGTACGCAAGTACATCTTTGCCATTTTCAGTACAATTTTGAATAGTTTGTAAAAAATTGATTTATTCGTTAAGTTAATTTTCTCTTATCTTCTTTAAAAAAATCTATGTGAAATGTATCTGTATCGAAATTTTGGGTAAAAATTGGCCTTTTAAAAAATGAATGTAATAAGTTTATGTTTCAAAATATTCATCGAATTATTCAGGGTGCCTTTTGTGTTTCTCATTCTTCATATCAAAATATTATAATTAAAACTAAATTAGGAAATCGATTACAAGTTCCAACGTGTTCTGCACTGATAGAAACCAAAAATCTTTTAAAAAAGGAATGTTGTCACAGTTTTGTAATTAATAAAGATCGTGTGAATAAAAACATGACAAAGAATACTTTTCAAAAAGAAGAACTTTTAGGGTAAAACTCATTTAATGTTAATTACCTAACGAACTATTATTTACTTATCTAAGGGCCAGTTGTACAATAGTGGTTCAGCCGATCGGTTCAAGATTTTAACTCTCCGATTTCGGCGGATTAACTAAGGTTCAACGCTGGTTCAAGTATGTAATTGGTTATTATCACACACTTGAAGAGTAAAACACTATTGAAACTCAACTAATCCGCCGGAATCGGTGGATAAAAATTGCTGAACCACGGTTTAAATATTTGTACAACTGGCCCTAAGGCACCAGTTATACCTAAAAATCATTGAAACTCACCATTGAAAATTGCCATTTTTAATTTTCAAATGTTTAGGAAGCAAAATCAGTGATTATTTTAATGGAAAAATAAACCTGATAGTTTAATAATGACTTAGAATTTTAAAACCTCAAAACTATAAATTTAAATATTCAATGAAAGCTACAATTGCCTCCTTATACTGTGCCAGTCTACGCTAATCGGCAAAATTGAGGAGCATCGATGCTAACTTTTACAGGGGATCACAAGGGACCAGTAGGCCCCCGTGTACGCAACAGCTTCATGCTGTGCACACCCCTTATAACCTAACCTAACCTAACCTATGTTACCTTAATATTTATAACAAATGAATTGTTTTTTTGTTTTGTGTTTGTTCATAAATAAATTTGAATTTTGAATGTGTGTGTTTGCTGGTTTTATTAAAAGAGCCCAGTACTATTTGTTCTTTTTCAGTACTATTTTGTTTTAGCGTTCAGTGCAATCCATCACTGGTCTGAAATGATAAATGAAGTTACCAATTGGAAAAATTTGTTTGTAATTTTGTTTTTATGTATTCTATTCAAAATTATCATGATCATGCGCATTACTATTATAACCAGTTTTTTAATAGATTTCGTGAAGTTCACATTTCTGTGAAATTTAATCCGTTTTTTTTATTTCTTAGAAGCTACTTATTTTACTTTTTATTGCTAAACAAAAAAAAATCGAACTACTCAGTGTTTCTTTTGAAAAATTGAAAATGAACAGCTTCTATTAGTAATAAACAAAACTATGTATACAATATACATATGGGTGACTCTCTGCCAAAAGTCATTGAAAATAATTTTTTTTTATTTTATTTGTCTTTAAATAGACATGGTATTGAATCTGGTAACAAATATCGTATAAAGTACTTAATCTCAAAGACCCTGATTTTTATTTTTGAATTTTTATACGTTCTAACTCTTTTTGACAATATTTTTGGTGAGTTTCTAAATTCCCTCTTACGTTTTGACGTTTTCAACTTTGAAAGGCAATGTTTTGTTTAAAATTGTATGTTTTTTAGTTTTTGAAATCTTTTTTTTTTTAGGTTGGAGTATTTATTTGTATGCTAGGTTATAAGTTGTAACTCAACATTGAATGCACGGATTTCTTTTTATATGTTTTGTCTGAAGTATTGGTACCATTCTTAATAAAAAAATAACAAGATTTTTAGCAAAATTGCTAATTTAAGTTCGTTATAAATAAATATACCACGCGGTACTGACATTTAAGCTTTAATATAACCTCATATCTCAAAGCTTCTGAGAAAAATAAAATCCGTTATAATTTTAACTTATATGACTTTAAAAGAAATACAATCTTCTTAAAATCACCCAAAAAAATTTCAGAACACGCTTTGATAACACTACCACAGTACTGACAAGTAATTTTGTGACACCCGATTTTAGAATAAAAAACACACTCTTACAGCAAAATTACGTTACTAATAATATAAATAAAATGACTTTAGCTATCAATAAATAAATAGTGCCTCTTTAAAACAGTACCACACAAATGCCATCAAACTAAAAACAAAATGGCGGTTCAGCGGGAATCTTTTGAATTAAAAAATAAAATGAAATCCGGGACACCATTCAATTATTATTATTTAATTTGGGAGCAAATATTTTGACTTGATATTTTCAAAATTTAATCAAACAACTATTGTACTCAAACTTCTCTGAGACCAACATTTTTATTCAATGATGTATTTTAATAGAAAATAGTAGATTTAATTGGAAAAAACAAGGATGGGACATGCCACGGTACTGACATTTTGCGTATACTTTTTCAAGTCAAGGGAAAAGGGTAGCAAATTTTTAAACAATATCTAATGTAAATTGTAGTACAAATTTATTTCCGCAATTCAAACCAGAAATTTATAAGAAAATTTTGTATGAAGTTACAAATAGAGCCGTGGACACAAAGAATCACAGTTGGCACAGAATTACCCATGTACATTTATTTTAGTATGCATATAACTTTGTATGACGAGAGTATAGGAATGCCAATTAACAACAGTTTTAAAAGCTTATCTCCATTAAAATTGACTGTTCATTAACACGCTTCCCGTGACTTAATAATATAATATAACAATTTTAACTATATGCCTGTAAGACCTAAGGTCTTTTTAATTACAACCTGAATTGCACGGCACTTATAGTTATAAGGAATAGAAGAATAGGAAAGAATTTTTGTTGGCAGAGTGGACTGGAAATAAGGTGTTTTATTTCATGAAATCCCACGGGTGGTGTTCAGTTGAAACTGAGGGAATAAATAAAGAATGCTGCTTAGAGTGAGGCTTGAACCCACAGCTCATAAGTTAGCAGTCAAGCACTACATCTACTGCGTCATTGCCACATATACATATACTTATTTTTATCACATATCAATCGAAAATTAAATCTATTTTTTAGTAAAAAATGTATGTACATGACGATTTTTTATAAAATTCCCTAATTTTGATATAAAAGAAAAACTTAAATCTTAAATGGTCACCAAAGTTCTTTGAGAGGTAATTTAATTTTCTTAAAAAAATAATATTTATTATTGAAGGTTTGAATGAAATAGAAAACATTTGAGTTGGATCTACCACCAAGTTTTAAAGGATGCAGTTATATTTATTTCACGGTGCGGCACTGATTCAAGACCAATCATCAGACTCTTTTAATAGTGCTTCCTGAAGGCACATAATCAGATCCATCAGTAGGTTGTTTGACAAGTCAATTGCATTAAGTCGATTTAACATTTTTACAAACCGCACAGAAATTAGTTGTATACTACATTCGGTTTCTTTCTTTTTCTCCGTACTTGATTTATAAGCCAACAATTAATTCGTTAGACATAAAAAGAGGAATATTGTATGTATGAACAATTTGAGATGGTTTTTTTTTCGAATCAAAATTAATACTTAGGTGCATGTAAGATAAGCCCCATTCTTAAAGACCAAAACATTTACCTTCAAAGGTATAATAATATGTATATATTCTATCTTATATGTGAATAATTTGAGCTTCCCTAATCTGCGAGGGAAGGGTTTGTAGATTGTCTCAAATGAGAATCTATCTTTTAATAAAATAATTAATTTGAAAAAAGAAAACAACAACTTTTATTACAATTAAGTTTAAAATAACAAACTAGAATGAAAAATAATAAGAAGAAAAATTAAATGAAATATCTAAGAGAACAAAAGATTACATAAAAAATATTAAACAGAGTGTTTTTAAAACAAGTACAAAATTGAAAATTAAGTGTTTTTATATTAAAGATTAACTAATTGATCAGCCACATCCACTCCCCCTTCAGTTTCATCGTGAGATGAAGTTCGCAAAGCGTTTCGGAAAATGGACTTTTCTGCCGGAACTAGTTGTTTTAAAAATTTTTTCATGAGATTTTTTCTTGACAGCGGCTTTATTTGGCTTTGTTTCAGTTGATGTACTATTGGTTTCTGACTGCTGTTTTTGGTCATTGACCAAATTTTCATTTACTAAGTGTGCTGCCTTAAGCCTATCAATGCTTATTTTTTTGATTTTTGAACCCATTTCGATGTCAAAATTTTTATCATTTCGATTAATGACTTTGAAAGGGCCATCCTACGGCGATTTTAGAGGAGCTCGTATAGAATCATCTCTAATGAAGACATGAGTGCATTTTTTTAGATCTTTTTGAATGAAGACTTTGTTTGAAGAATGGTTCGATGTAGCTATAGGTTTAATTTTTTCCATGACTTTCCGTAGGTTGTTGATGAAATCGCTCTCTACATACTCATCTGTTGCTTTGCTGAAGAATTCCCCTGGTAACTTTATTGTTTCTCCGAAAACCATTTCTGCTGGTGTTGCTTTAAGATCTTCTTTGAAAGAAGTTCGGAGTCCCAATAACGCAATTGGAAGTGAATCAATCCAGTTACTGTTGGTGTGACATTTTATCGCAGTTTTGAGAGTTCGGTGCATGCGCTCTATGATACCGTTAGCTTGGGGATGGTAAGCTGTAGTGCGAAAATGTTTTGCGCCAATAAGATTTGATAGTTCTTTAAATAGCTTTGATTGGAATTGCGTTCCTTGATCTGTTGATATTGCATCCGGTACACCGAAGTTTGCTATCCAACCATGCACTAATGCTCTGGCAACAGTTTCTGTTGTCAAATCTTGGATTGGAATTGCTGTTGGCCAACGGGTAAATCGATCTATGCACGTAAGACAGTACTTAAAACCTGCAGAAAGTGGAAGAGGTCCAATTAAATCAATATTAATGTGTCGAAAACGTCGACTTGGTACTCGAAACTCTTCCAGCGCGGAACGATTATGTTGATTAACTTTCGATTTTTGGCATTTAATACAAGAAGTTACCATATTTTTTATATCATGGCTCATATTTAGCCATACAAAGCGTTCAGTTATTAGTTTTACTGTCGAGTTTTTACCTGGATGAGCCAAATTGTGTATGGAATTAAAGACTTCCTTTCGATAGTTTTTTGTTACGTAAGGTCGTATACGTGCCGTGGAAACGTCGCACACCAACGAGGCGTTCGTGTTTGGAATTTGGATAAGTTTAAATTGAAGTGACGTGTCTTTTTTGAAGTTCTTCAACTCTTCATCGGTTTCTTGATCTTTGGCCAGTTGTTCAAAATTAATTTGCTCTCCATCGAAAATTGTTTCTATCCGAGAGAGTAGGTCAGCAACTATATTGTCCTTTCCCGAAATATGCTGAATATCCGTTGTAAATTCATTAATGAAGCTTAACTGTCTGGTTTGTTTTATGGTTGATTTTTCTGGCTTCTGTTTAAATGCGAATGTTAACGGCTTGTGGTCGGTTAAAATAGTGCAATCTCTACCATCAATCAGATATTGAAAATATTTGACTGATTGATAAATTGCTAGCAGTTCTCGGTCGAAAGTGCTTTGAGTCTTTTGAGAATCGGACATACGTTTCGAAAAAAATCCAAGTGGTTTAAGGTCTTTATCCAATAGCTCATGAATCGCTGCTCCAACGCAGAAATTACTTGCATCAACATGAAGAATAAGCTTGGCGTTCGGAGAAGGATGAGCTAGCAGAACGGCATTAGCGAGTTGGTTTTTACATATTTCAAATGCCTTTTCAGCCTCTGAGTTCCACTGTATTACTGATTTGTCCTTCTTTTTGTTGCCTTTGATTAATTTCTGCAGTTTTCCTTGCACAAATGCTGCGTTTGGAAGCGAACGACGATAGAAATTGAGCATAGCTATAAATTTTCTTAGTTCGAATGCGAGTTTTGGTTTTGAGAAATTTGTTATAGCGTCAACTTTTTCTGTTGTTGGAGCGATTCCATCTTTTGTGATTTTGTGTCCAAGAAAGTTAATTTCAGTTTGTGCAAAAGCACATTTTGAAACATTGATTCTTAAGTTGTTTGCACGGAGGCGTTGCAAAACAATTTTCAAGTGCTGTTCATGTTCTTCTTGAGTACAAGACGCAATGCAGATATCATCTATGTATACAATGACATAATCAAGATCTTGGAATATTTGGTTCATATACCTCTGGAACGTCTGGCTAGCGTTACGAAGACCAAACGTCATTACATTAAACTCGAATAGTCCGAAGGGAGTTATTATTGCCGTTTTGTCACGATCCTCTTCCGCTATGGGTACCTGATGGTATGCACGTTCAAGATCAATCTTAGAAAAAATCGATTTTTTGCACATCTTCTGAGTAAAATCGTGAATATGTGGGATTGGATAGCGATCTGGCTGAGTCTGTGCGTTTAGCCTACGATAGTCTCCACACGGTCGCCACGAGCCTTTTTCTTTTTTTGGTGCTAGATGAAGTGGACTTGCCCATTGGCTACAGCTTGGTCTACAAATGTTCTGTTTAAGCATATAGTCAAATTCTTTTTTTGCTATCTCGAATTTTTCAGAATTAAGTCTGCGTGCTTTTGAATAAATTGGAGGACCTGATGTTACTATATGGTGACGAACAGTTGTGCTTGGATATGAAGACAAAGCTATAAATGGCTTTGTAAGATCTTGATACGTTTCAAGAATCGACTTAATTGATTCAGGCAAATTTGGTGCAAATGTAAAAATTTGTATACTTTCGCTAATACATTTAACGGCACTTACCTCTAAATTCGTTGTTGTATCTACTAACTTCTTTCTTCTTACATCGACCAGTAGCCCATATTCATGAAGGAAATCAGCTCCAATGATTGGTTTAGTAACGTCAGCAACCACGAACATCCAGTCCATTTGTCTTCTAAGGCCGAAGTCGACTGAGATAATTCGCGTTCCATACGTTTTAATTGATGATCCGTTTGCAGCATATAAAATGTAAGATCTGGTTTGTCGTTGTTGTTTGGTGGAATTACTGAAAAATCAGCTCCGGTATCAATGAGAAATCGTTGATTTGATTTTCGATCATTTAAAAATAGGCGACGACTTCCTGTTGTTGGTGCTCTGTGCGTCGCTGGTGATAACAGAGCTTCTTCTAGTTTTCCGATGTCATGTCTAGTTTTTTGAACTGACAAGGGTCCACACATTTGTTTGCATCTGAACCGAAACGCCAGTGATATTTGCAAAACGGAAATTTTGGTCTTGATTTGCTTCGATCACGTTTTTGGTCCTGATTAGTGATGGGCGCATTCGAATGATTTTCCCGATTATAATCGATCCAAGCAACATCTCGAGATGTCTCGATTCTTCACTTGAATCATTCGAATGATTTACCATACCGGTTGTACCTACCCACTTTCTATTCTTACTTGTAAGTTGTAATCGTAAGCGCAGTGAGTGAGAAGAGAACTCGAACTCGGTACTCGAGAACTCGAGAAATGAGAACGAAATACAAGCAAGAGAAAGATAAATAGACATAATCGAAAACTCGAGAACTCGAGAGTCGAAACGTTGATTGTTTGTGTAGGTTACGTCATACGTTTATTCAACCACTTGAGTCAACGCAGAGAGCAGTACGCAGAAAAACGAAATAAAGAGCCATATATTTTTCCGAAGCAGAAAATAAATTTTTAGTATTTTTTAGAGGTTTTTTAATCCATCGTCATCGCAGCCATTCTTTTATGGAATTTGACAATTGATGGCTTGACAGATAGGTAATATCCTATGCTTTGAGGTATAGATAATATTTCGATCCAAATCTCAACAGATTGCCCTAAAAAACGATTTTTCCGGAGCAGAAAAAAAACTCGATTTTTTTTGTATTTTTTAGAGGTTTTTAATCCATCGTCATCGTAGCCATCCTTCGATAGAATTTGACAGTTGATGGCTTGACAGATAGGTATTGATCTATTCTTTGAGGCATAGAGAATATTTCGTTCCAAATCTCAACAGATTGCCTAAAAAGGCATTTTTCCGGAACAGAAAAAAAACTCGATTTTTTTCGTATTTTTTAGAGGTTTTTTAATCCATCGTCATCGTAGCCATCCTTCGATGGAATTTGACAGTTGATGGCTTGACAGATAGGTGATGATTTATACTTTGAGGCATAGAGAATATTTCGTTCCAAATCTAAACAGATTGCCCTAAAAAAGCATTTTTCCGGAGCAGCAAAAAAATTCTAAATTTTTCGTATTTTTCAGAAGTTTTTTTTAATTTATCGCCTTCGTAGCCATCCTGTGATGGAATTCGACAGATAGGGGGCAAATTATATTTTGAAGCATAGAGAATATTTCGTTCCAAATGGACTGCAATAAAAAAGCAAACAAGGGAAATAAATTTTATATTATTTAAATTTAATTTTTAAAATGTAGATTGTATTGGACAAAATTTTTTTTTATCGAACAAAGCGAATCTACATATTAAATTTTAAAGGTTTATTATTCCAATTTTGTACTATTTCATATCTCATGATCATTCGATTATTGCAATCACTCGAATACTAATGTCTCGATTACTCAAATCTTTCGATTATGCCCATCACTAGTCCTGATTGACATTTTTATTAAAACGTGAATGACTTCTGGACGTACGCAGCTCTTCGATTTGCTTTTGTAGCTCGTCGATCTGTTTCTGTAAAGGCGATTCATTTTGCACTGCCGACACATTAGAATAGTTTAACATGTCCATCATCTGGTCGGCTTGCTTGGCCATGGCCACTGAATCACCACTTCCTATAGAAATCACAGCGCGGACTTGATCAGGTAAACGTTCAAGCCAAAAAGACTTCAATACATCATCGGGAAGCTTGTTATTTGAAAGCTCTTTCATTCGTTTCAACAATTGTGTTGGCTTTAAGTCACCCAATTCAACTTCTTTGACCAATTTTCTAAGCTTCTTTTGGTCTGAATCAGTGTACTCGGCGATAAGAGCATTTTTTACTGTTACATATTTGTCGTTTTCTGGTGGCTTGCATACGATGTCAGCTACTTGCATTAGAACTTGTGCATCTAAAGAACCAATTACGTGGTGATATTTTGTTTCATCGCGTATCACTTTTGCTATGGCGAATTGAGATTCCATTTGAATGAAATAAAGTTCCGGTCGTTCTTTGCAAAAAGCCGGTGGTTTAATGCTAACGTGATGCATTTCACCCTTTGTGATCGCAGCTTTGTTTTCATCGCCTTGACTTTCCCTTTGAATTCGTTGGTCATCTACCATTGTAAATAACTATTGATTAAATTTACTAAATGAATTGATTTAAAATATTGTCCTTTTTTCGGGGTCACCAATGTAGATTGTCTCAAATGAGAATCTATCTTTTAATAAAATAATTAATTTGAAAAAAGAAAACAACAACTTTTATTACAATTAAGTTTAAAATAACAAACTAGAATGAAAAATAATAAGAAGAAAAATTAAATGAAATATCTAAGAGAACAAAAGATTACATAAAAAATATTAAACAGAGTGTTTTTAAAACAAGTACAAAATTGAAAATTAAGTGTTTTTATATTAAAGATTAACTAATTGATCAGCCACAGGTTTCTTTTTGATAAAATTTGTTTTCCAATTAACCGATTATAATTTTCCTATTTTATATTAATTATCTTAAAATGTATATAAATCTATATAAATAAAAATGTAAATGTACGTTTGCTCCTTACCGCTAATCTCCGAAAGTTTTTCACAGATTGCTTTGAAATTTTGACACAGTGTTTCATTCGAATACGAGCGGGTTTGTACATACTCAAAACAGTGAGATATATGTTGTGTATGAAAGCAACACTCGCTATTCTAGATCTCAGTAATCTCAATTTCTGGCATATAATTACTCAGAAATTTTTTAAGTTTTGATGTCAAAATTTTTAACTATACGTCAAGCGAAAAGCAAAATTCATGAGTGAACCCTTAAACCACTCTGTGCTGAAGGTAGATGGTACCTTGTATATAGCTAACCCCATTGCCATGGGCTGGATCGCTGTTGGAATGAATTGAAAAGAATAACCTCCGATTTTAAATAAGAACTGTTCAAATCAATAAGTTGTATCATTCTCTTTCAATTTCAACTTAAAATTCTAATTGTGAAGTATGCCTGTGTGGATTTTTGTCATTCCGCATGTTCGAAAGTCTGAACTGATTATGTTATAGGAATACTAGCCGCGTTTTATTATCTTCGGGTCTGGTTTTGGGTTATCTTTTCTGTTTTGCAAATGGTAACGTAGTCCGAAATAGAAAGTAAAGAAAAAAGACAGTATCTACATGAAACCCATTAGAATCCATATGGCTTTATTTTCACGGGGTAAACCATGTGTGTTATTGGCGATAGTAAAACATAGCTACTAATTTTTTAACGCAGACATAGGTTACGGGCTCAAGAAGCTCAGCGAAACGGATGGGTAACAGCTATTAGAATAATAATAACATTTTGGACTCCCGGGGAATCGAGGATTTTTCACATTTATTTCAAAGCAATTGCGTACCAAATTAATGTTTTGTTTTCGAGCCGCAACATTTTTGGTGCGAATATAAAAGTAAAATAAATGTATGCGTAGCGAGTAGTGCTTGAATTCTAGAGTTCCGAATATGAAATAAGCTGGCAGATTTAATCATTGGGGTGATTGTCATTGCCTGCCTAACAAAGAACACTGTAATATTATTTATTTATATTTTCTTTTTCAAATTTTGTACGATAATTGGGTAAACCCTTGCGAAGCCGGGGTGTGTCAGCTATTTTTAAATAAAAAATTACTTCAGCTTTCAACCTTGCTTCTATTCGGTAGTGAAATATATGAAAATCACCTACAAACGTATAACGTACTTTTTATAGGCAATTTACAGTACCAACTTAAAAATATCCTATCCTCAGCTTTTTAATATAAAAACCTGAGAGAAACACTTATTTTATTCAAAAATCAAAAAACACTTATCTACATATAAAATTTTCAAAATACGCAACTTGCCTTTATGTGTTAACTCAAATTAAATTTCGTTCACCCAAATTTAATTGTCATACCAAGAACTCACTCAATTTTCAATCTTTGTTTAAAAATTTCATAAATTTGGAAGGAGACTATATTATATACAAAAATGCTTGTGTATATTTTAAGAATCATTTGTATGTAGGTACATTTTTTAAAGACACATCATCTGAATAAACAGCAGTATTTTGATGATTTTGATTTATTAAAATAATTGTTGGCTGTTGTGTTTACTTTGAACAGACAACTTAAGATAGAATATTTTCTGTTGATGAATACACTTAGGAGATTATTTATGAGATTTTTTTTGTGAGGAAAAGCGTGGGTTGAATAACCTATATAAATAAACAAATTAACTGAAGTATGAAGAAGACAATAAAGTCAAAAAATTAATTAAAATGGTTATTTGATGAGAAATGCGTTCGTAAAGTTCATTTTAATGGGCTCTACGTGTGCGAATTCTGGTCATTGAATTTAGTTCTCTGCTGCAACCCTTCCCCAATCTAAATCTTCATTGATTG
The DNA here is from genome assembly GCA_929447395.1 of Epistrophe grossulariae. Lineage (NCBI taxonomy): Eukaryota > Metazoa > Arthropoda > Insecta > Diptera > Syrphidae > Epistrophe > Epistrophe grossulariae. Next base: position 22,043,597 of record OV839567.1, on the reverse strand, counting down.
TATTAATTCATTTTCTTCTAGTTTCTATCAGAGTTTACGAGTCCTCGCTTGGTTCGCAATGCAATAATTGTGTTTTGTAGGTAACATCTGCCACTAATTGATAAGAAAAAACGCCTCAGTAGTTTTAATACCCAAAACAATTACCCCTGCATTTCTTTGATTGATTTCATAGTGAAGCACTAAAACATATCCTGTTTTAAATTACCATCAAATAAAATAAGAATTTCCATAAACAGTGAAATCTCCCATTACGGACAGCTTTGATTCTGCAGTATGGTGGTTGTAAAATGTATATATTTACTAAAGTAAACAAAGCATAGTGCACTCAAAAAAATATTTCGTATATTCACGATTGATTGATTTTTCGACGAAATTTTGTAAAATAAACAAATTTGTCGTAGCCAACATGGAGATCAAAAAATTCTGAAAATTTGTAAAATTTACGAAAGTACATTTGTAACTCTTTTTCGCACGAATGTTTCGTGATCTGTACGAAAAATTTGTAAACTGTATACTCAATATATCTTTTTTCATGGGGAGCAGAAATACGCATATTCAATTTGCGAATATTTTTACGAATGATTTTGAAAAACTACAAAGCATTTTGTAAGTTTACTAATACAATCATTTAAAATTTAAACCATTTCGTAAATTAAACTAAATATATTTTGTGTGGATACGAAATACAGTTGTATTTCTCACAAAATGTTTTGTAACAAAAACTAGGGTTTTTCCATTCGGAAAATATACGAAAGTCTTCAATTATAGTACATCAAAACATTTCTTATTTTATTACCAATAGATACAGCTTACAATTGTTTTTCCGTTCTGTCTGAGGATTTCGTAAAAGTACAAATATTTTGTAAATTCACTAAAACAGTCGTAATGCCATGAATGTGTTTTCGTATATTATACTAATGTTTTGTGTTTTCAAGCATGCATTTGTATTATTTACGATTTTTTTGTAATATTATTCATACTTTTTACCATTCGTAAATCACACAAACGATTTTAATTTTATTTCATGCATACGACTAAATATTTTGTAGAGCTGCAGCCGCACCTTGTCATTTAGTCGAAAAGTGCTCAGTTTCTTTTTGAACGCCGCGCGCCGTGGTAAAATTGAAAAAAGTGAAGAAAAATTAAAAAGTGGTGGATACGATTTTTGCAAATCATTAAAAAAATGCCAGCAATCTTTGACCGATATATTATTAAAGAAAAAAGATAATTTTTCAGACGGTAAAGTCCTACATTTAACAAGTTTTTATTGATTTTGAAGCACATTTGTTCTTTTTATATTTTTAATCGGTGTGATTTGTTTGTAGGAATTTCTAAACGCCCAATTTTTTAAAATTCTTTGTGGAACCTATAAAAGAAGGCCAAAAGTAGATTTATGCGCTGCTTAGTGAAATAAAACGTAAGTAAACTTTTTTATTCTTTTAAACATTATGCAAAATGATTATATTTTTTATAGTTGCAAAGAAGAGACAAAGGTGTCGCCTGATTATGACGAAAACTAACTAAGGTTTAAAATTTTTGTTTTTAATTAATTTTAAAATAAACAAAGGTGTTAAAGTGAACCAAAGTTTTTTATTTTAATTCTGTGGAAAGATAAACACATTTATGCATTCTATGTGCCAATGTTAAGAACTTGTGAATTTTAAAAAAATTTGCTATATTCAATCGATAAAGTGAAGTATATTATTAAAACAAATGATATTAATTTTAATACAGCACGAATACAGTCCTCAATCACTCAAAACTTTTTATAGTACACGATGGTGTTTCTTATGTAACATACGAAATATTTTTCTGCCTTAATTGCAAAATGAAAAGTTACACCGAAAAAAATAAATGGTAAATACAACGAAAAATTTTGTAGATACTGCGAAAACATTCGTTCATTTGCTCAACGAATGTTTCTCGTACATTTTATAAACATGCATTTGTAAATTGCACGAGCGATATTCTGAAAGTAAAATACAAATGTTTTCGTATATCTTGCAAAACTTTTGTATCCCTAAAAAAATAAGAAAACAAATAATTTGTGTACAATATACGAAATAAGATTGTAGAATGAACGATCTAGCTATTGTAACTTAACAAATACGTTTGTACGATTTATTGAACATTTGTGATTTAAGATCCTTTATTGATGTGTAAACATCTATACTGGTGGTAGGGTGAAAAGAAAACGTAACGTAACGTTGTAATCGTGATCGTGGTTGTGATCGTGATTCTGAGCTTTACGAAAATTGAGTGCGTTCAACAATATGTACGTTCAGTAACTAAACGTGGAGTATATATATACGAAATCGAAAGGTCGAGTTCAGTTCGGGTTGAAATTTGGTTGGCTGCTTAGAGGATATATTAAGCCCCTATTACACGATGATTCTTTGCGTCTGACTCTATTGGAACATCATGAGTGCGAAAGAGAAAAAAGATAAGATGGAAGACCAGTTGTCCTGTGAGTCGTGGGCCAAGTTTTACGAGACTCTTTTTAACGCTTCTTTAGCATTAGGCTACGCGCAAACGACCGCGATGGCGGTGGCGATCACGATAAAAATGTGGATGCCTCATATAAAAATCAAAGCACACTTCAATCGTGTAGATGTGTGCTTTTCCTTTGATTTATGTGTATGGCATCCACAATTTTATCGTGATCGCCACCGCTATCGCGTTTGTTTGCAGCTACCTTTATCCGTATTTTGTATTCTTTGCATTACTTTTTTTCAATTACATGACTGCTTTGAGACCAGGGGCCTATTTCACGGAACATACATCACATACATTGTATGAATGTATGTACCTTAAAGTAGATGCCAAAGATGGCTCAGTGTAAATTTTGAATTTTTTGAAAAACTTTACGTCAACTTAGAAAACGCATAATTTTAAAAAAAAATTAAAATTTACGTCCACTCATCTCGTAGTCGTGATTCTTATCTTGTAGCCGTGGTCGTGATTTTGATTCTGAGCCAGAGATTAGTCTGCTATTACACGATGCATCTAGACGCATGCGACTTTTCAAACTACGTAAGTGCAAAAAAGAAAAAAAAGTCGAAAAGATGAGACGGAAAAAAAGTGACCGGTGTCACGTGAGTAAAATTTTCGATGCAACTATTTGACGTTTCTCTTTTCTCTTGTCCTGTTATTGATGGCCTTATAGGCTTTCCAGAAATGAGAAATTCATCTTTAAAAACAACATAAATAAAATAAATTATTGCTTTTCTTGACTGATATTCATTTAAAGGCACACAAACCTTTCTTTCTTCAATATACAAATAATGAAAACAAAAATAAAAACAGCAAAAGTTTTTTTATTGCTTGAGCACAGCCCAACACGAAAATGAAAAATAAAGAGAACTGTCAAATTAGATTCATGACTTTGGTTTCAACGTGTAATAGCGCTTGAAACAGCGGACGAAATAACAAAGAAGAATTCGAAGAAGGTGCATGCAACTAGATTCATCGTGTAATAGCAGACTTATGAATTATCCATAATCTCTGTTCTGAGCTTCACGAAAATTGAGTACGTTCAACGCTATGTACGCTCAGCACTGATCTCTATAATACACTGGATAGTGAATACCCTATAGTGTATAACAGTTTTTGTGAGCCAATTTTTGAAAGGGTACCGGCCACGACCTCATATCTCGCTCCATACGAACGAAAAAAAAGAGATGGAAGATATTTGCCGTAATTGAGCATTTATTTGATGTCAGTTGATGCCGACAAGCATTGCGGCTGTAAATATTGAAAAAAAATAAAAGAAAACCCAGGTCCAGTAGCGTCCATACCGCTGGCGCCGCTGTTATACTGTTATATAAGGTACCGGCCACGACAATATTTTTGCCTCAAAAATACAGAGACGTCAAAACAAGTTGCCGGAAGTAGTCCAATGTGAACACCGTCAATGCAATTCATGACATTTCCACTTCATGGTGAGAAAGAGATGCCTTTCTTGACCAACTCTTTCTCGCAACGAAGTAGGAATGAGAAAGGTATACAAAGACGTCAAAAAATGAATTTCAATGACGGTGTTCACATTCTACTACTTCCGTCGACTTGTTTTGAGATGTCTGTACTTTTTCTCACTCCCATCTCATGGCGATAAAGCGGTGGCCAAGGATGACATTTCCACTTCATGGTGAGAAAGAGATGCCTTTCTTGACCAACTCTTTCTCGCAACGAAGTAGGAATGAGAAAGGTATACAAAGACGTCAAAAAATTTCAGTTAAAGCAGTCTAATGTCAACACTTTCATTGCAGGTTCATTCGGATTAGAAAATAAGTGTCAAACCCCATTAGAGATTCGCTATGGTGCCAATAGATTGAACACATAATTTTAGAACTTTCTACTGTCAGTTGGGACTAGATTAAATTTCATTGACGGTGTTCACATTGGACTACTTCCGCTGTTTTCTTTTGACGTCTCTGTACTTTTGCTCACTCCCATTTCATGTCGAGAAAGAAGTGGCCAAGAAAGGCATCTTTTGTCCACCATGAAGTGGAAGATGTCTTTCTTTGCCATCTCTTTACAGAAGACGTCAAAACAAGTTGCCGGAAGTAGTCCAATGTGAAATTCATGGCGAGAAAGAGGTGACCAAGAACGGCATCTCCCAATTCAAAGCGAAAAAGAGATGCCTTTCTTGGCCAAGTATTTCTCACCACGAAATGGGAAGGTATATACAAATAAGTCAAAATATGTCAGCGGAGGATAGTCCAATATGAAAACTGTCATTTTAGAGGATTCCACTGTCAGTTTGGGACTATATAAATTTTACATGTACGTCAAAATATAGTTTTCTAGATATCTTTTCAAATGTTCGAACTTCATTTTTGAATTCATCTCCCATATTTTGGAAGTCCTTTTGTGTTGGTTGACAGTTCGAACTTAATTTTGGAATTCATTCTTTATCTGTTCAACCAGTAAGTGTCAAATCCCATTATAGGTTGACTACGTTGCCACTAGATAAAAACGACCATTAAAGAGCTTTCGGTTGTCGCGTCGATGCAACTATTTGACGTTTCTCTTTTCTCTGGTCCGTTTTTTACTATTCTGCTTCATATGGTTTTGTTGTTCAAAGAGTAAATTTCGATGCAACGCACTGTTATTGACAGCCTTATAGGCTTTCCAGAAATGAGAAATTCATCTTTAAAAACAACATAAATAAAATAAATTATTGCTTTTCTTGACTGATATTCATTTAAAGGCACACAAACCTTTATTTCTTCAATATATCTAATAATGAAAACAAAAATAAAAACAGAAAAAGTTTTTTTATTGCTTGAGCACAGCCCAACACGAAATTGAAAAATAAAGAGAACTGTCAAATTAGATTCATGACTTTGGTTTCAACGTGTAATAGCGCTTGAAACAGCGGACGAAATAACAAAGAAGAATTCGAAGAAGGTGCATGCATCTCTATAATACACTGGACAGTGAATAGCCTATAGTGTATAACAGTTTTTGTGAGCCAATTTTTGAAAGGGTACCGGCCACGACCTCATATCTCGCTCCATACGAACGAAAAAAAAAAGATGGAAGATATTTGCCGTAATTGAGCATTTATTTGATGTCAGTTGATGCCGACAGGCATTGCGGCTGTAAATATTGAAAAAAAATAAAAGGAAATCCAGGTCCAGTAGCATCCACACCGCTGGCGCCGCTGTTATACTGTTATATGAGGGTACCGGCCACAACTATATTTTTGCCACTGATCTCTATAATACACTGGATAGTGAATAGCTTATAGTGTATAACAGTTTTTGTGAGGCAAGTTTTTTAAAGGGTACCGGCCACGACCTCATATCTCGCTCGCGAAGGTATTTGCCGAAATCGAGCATTTATTTGATATCAATTGATGCCAACAAGCATTGCGGCTGTAAATATTGAAAAAAAATAAGAAAATGCAGGTCCAGTAGCCTCCATTCCGCTGGCGCCGCTGTTATACTGTTATATGAGGGTACCGGCCACGACTATATTTTTGCCTCTGTATGAATACACTATCCAGTGTATATAGAGATCAGTGATTTTTGCCTCAAAAATTTTGTATGAATACACTATCCAGTGTATATAGAGATCAGTGATGCTCAGTAACTAAACACTGAGTGTTTATATACGAAATCAAAAAGTCGAGTTCAGTTTGGGTTGAAATATGGTTGGTTGCTTAGACCATATAGTACCTACATGGACTGCGCTTTCATCATGGCTGCAGGGTTTTAACATAGAAGGCTGCCTTTTTTGGCAAATTAGACGAAATAAGGTCATTGACTGGAAAGTATTTTTAAATATAATTTTAATGATTGGCTAAGAGCCCACTGCTGTTTGTGGGTGTGAGTGATCGCAAAAATTCACTGGTATGTTTAGATAGATCTTAACTTTTTATAAGCGTGGTTGGGGGCCTTTGTCGGTAAACTAAAAAGCGCATTTTCCATGCATCATTACCGATTTTCAAATTTGCTTATGAAAAGTTAAGATCTATATAAAAATACCAGTAAGTAAATTTCTGCTATCATCCACACCCTAAATTTGATGTAGGCTCTCGGTCTATGAGGCATTCGGACGAATGTTGATGTTTACACATCTTAACCGTGAGTCCCGGCACTTACACTTTTTTTTTTTTGTAGAATACACGCTTTCGTTCCTATAAACTACGAATTTATTTCTATTTCAATTAAGTTGAATTCGTGTATTCTACAAAAATAAAGGATCTTAGATCACTAATGATTCGTAAATCATACAAATGCTTTTTTAGTATTTTACAATTAGATCGTTCATTATACGATTGTCGGGATTGAAAATTACGAATGTTTCGTATATTAAATTAGAAACACCATCGTGTACTATAAAAAAGCTTTGTGTGGTGGAGGACTGTTTTCGTGCTGTATTAAAATTAATATCATTTGTCTTAATAATATACTCCACTTTATTGATTGAATATAGCAAATTTTTTTAGTATTCACATGTTCTTAACATTGGCACAGAATGCATAAATGTGTTTATCTTTCCATAGAATTAAAATAAAAAACTTTGGTTCACTTTTACATCTTTATTTATTTTAAAATTAATTAAAAACAAAAATTTTAAACCTTAATTAGTTTTCATCATAATCAGGCGACACCTTTGTTTCTTCTTTGCAACTATAAAACAAATTATCATTTTGCATAATGTTTAAAAGAATAAAAAAAGTTTACTTACTATTATTATTAATTGTATTATTCATACTTGAATGTCAGTTTATTAGACTTGACCATTCTTTATTCCGTCAATTTCATTGAATTTCTGAACAACAACAACAACTTAAAGGTGCTACCACCAATGGTATACGAATTAATTTATAATTCGTTTTAATTAATTATTTGGCTGGAGATATAGCTATTTCAAGGGGTGCCAAGCCCTATCATCAGTCTCCTTATTAGTGGTGCTGAGCTTTAATCCAATTTTATTATGAAAAACTTTCTGCACACCATGAGATTCGAACCCACGCATATCAGATTTGCTCAGTCTTAGAAGTCGTATGCACTACGCATTCCACTACTTTAGACCACTGACGTCACAGGTCGAGATGTGTATCGTGTACAAAAAAGTTTACTTACGTTTTAATTCATAAAGCAGTGCATAAATCAACTTTTGGCCTTCTTTTATATAGGTTCCACTAAGAATTCTAAAAAATTGGGCGTTTAGAAATTTCTACAAACAAATCGCACCGGTAAAAAATATAAAAAGAACAAATGTGCTTCAAAATCAATAAAAACTTGTTAAATGTAGGAACTTACCGTCTTAAAAATTATCTTTGTTCTTTAATAATATATCGGTCAGAGATTGCTGGCATTTTTTTAATGATTTGCAAAAATCGTATCCACCTTCAAAGGACTAAAACATTCATTTTCGTCAATTATTACCTAGATGTAACTTAAATAGTGAATACACCTACCACTTCGTTTTTTGTTAATTTTTCTTCACTTCACTTTTTTCAATTTTACCACGGCGCGCGGCGTTCAAAAAGAAACTGAGCACTTTTCAACTAAATGACAAGGTGCGGCTGCAGCTCTACAAAATATTTAGTTGTATGCATGAAATAAAATTAAAATCGTTTGTGTGATTTACGAATGGTAAAAAGTATGAATAATATTACAAAAAAATCGTAAATAATACAACTGCATGCTTGAAAACACAAAACATTAGTATAATATACGAAAACACATTCATGGCATTACGACTGTTTTAGTGAATTTACAAAATATTTGTACTTTTACGAAATCCTCAGACAGAACGGAAAAACAATTGTAAGCTGTATCTATTGATAATAAAATAAGAAATGTTTTGATGTACTATAATTGAAGACTTTCGTATATTTTCCGAATGGAAAAACCCTAGTTTTGTTACAAAACATTTTGTGAGAAATACAACTGTATTTCGTATCCACACAAAATACATTAAGTTTAATTTACGAAATGCTTTAAATTTTAAACGATTGTATTAGTAAACTTACAAAATGTTTTGTAGTTTTTCAAAATCATTCTTAAAAATATTCGCAAATTGAATATGCGTATTTCTGCTCCCCATGAAAAAAGATATATTGAGTACAGTTTACAAATTTTTTGTACAGATCACGAAACATTCGTGCGAAAAAGAGTTACAAATGTACTTTCGTAAATTTTACAAATTTTCAGAATTTTTTGATCTCCATGTTGGCTACGAAAAATTTGTTTATTTTACAAAATTTCGTATATTAAACGAAAAATCAATCTACGAAAATATTTCGTAGTGAATTTACGAAATATTTTTTTGAGTGTATCTTGGTATCGCAAAAAATCAGTAAAATCAGAATTAAGAATATTTTTTAGTTGTTTTGTTTCGTTTAAATAAAAGGAGCAAAAATACTTTTTTTATATGTTTTAATAAAAAAGAATATATAAGCTTACTCCTTTCTCGGCGTAAAAAAAATATTGTCACTGCCCGCCTAAGAGAGCTTCAACTGTAGTTGCTTTGTCTTTAAAAAAAATGTATTAATTTGAAATTTGCTTTCTCTACATTGCCTCTTAAAAGGTGTACTATGTTATCCTGCAATTAAGAATATAATATGCTACATTGACAAACAATACCCATACGAGTCTACACAAATATGCCCACGAATCACGATGGTAAAGGTGAGAACGCGTGCCAGGAAAATTGATTTAAATGTATGTCATTTACCACTAAACTTGTCTTCAACAAAATGTTTTCAAGCATCAACAAACTCCTCATTAATGGAGTTTCATTATATAAAGGTGTGAACTTGTTGAATACAGTTGAATTAATTTTAAGGCTTCGATTAACTTTTAATTATAAAGGTGGGTAGAGGTACATTGAAAATTGAAGCCATTACGACCTCGGTATTAATTATGCCTTTATGTATGTCTATGTATTTCGAAATTAATATAACTTGAAAAATTGGTTATAGGAAAAAGGATGAAGGACTATAATGAGGGTTTCATTTTATTTTGTCAAATTAATTGATTAATAATAATTGGGATATTTTCTTTACAATCAATATTGTATTTAAAAAAGAACTTTATGATGTTTGTCTGTTGTCTTAGTATATACGATTTTTTTATCATAAAGAAAAACCTTATGCCATAAAGATACCTATATAGGTATATATTTTTCAATTATTATATTATTTCCAAATAAGACCCGCAAATAGAAAGTTGGTAGCTTTATTTCATTAGATGACTGGTATTATTTTTAAATTAGGGTACCTTCATCTTAAAGGACTTATAATAATATCTTATGATAATATATTATAATAATATCTTAAATGCAAGATTCTAAGCTCTGTGTGTGTTAGTTTGTCAATGCAAAACAAAATCAAGAGGAGGCAGTTTACTGGACAATATTTGTTAAAATTTTGGAAGGTATCTTTAATTTTTAAATGATTCTAACTGCAATTTAAATAACCTCATAGAGACATCAAACCATAGTTTTTGCTTGTAAACCTCATAAACCACATCAAATAATTCATACTTTGTATATTGTATACCCATATATACAGTCGACTCTCCCTAAGTCGAACTCCCTCTAAGTCGAACTCTCTCTAACTCGAACACATTTTTCGATTATTGGCATCTTTTTTCACCCCTTTAGTCGAATTTTGTTTCGAACAAAACAAAATAAAAAACATTACCCCTTCGGAATTCGTATTTGGGTATAGTATAACTACGATCCATCAAAACCTTAATATATATGTAACGGGTGATTTTTTAGCTGGTTTGGTTTTGGCAACACTGGTTTTGACAGCTGACGTGTATTTAGTACCTTGTGTCACTGTCAAACAGCTTCAGTTTGGTTTGCAATTTAACCATGGATCGTCTTACAAATGAACAACGCTTGCAAATTATTGAATTTTACTATCAAAATTCGTGCTCGGTTCGAAATGTTCATCGCGCGCTGCTTCCATTTTATGGTCGGCATTCTCGACCTTCTGAGCAGTCTATTCGGAAGATTGTGACCAAATTTCGCACCAAATTTACTTTGTTGGACATTAAACCACCAACACGTTTACGTACTGTGCGTAGTGAAGAAAATATTGCGGCCGTATCAGCTAGTGTGACAGAAGACCGCGAAATGTCGATTCGGCGCCGTTCCCAGCAGTTAGGCCTTTGTTACAGCAAGAACTAAAGCCAGTTTGCAAGAACTAAAGCCAGCCGACCTACCACAACGCCGAATTTTTGGTGAATGGGCTCTTGGAAAGCTGGCCGAGGATCCGCTTTTTTATCGAAAAATTGTGTTCAGCGATGAGGCTCATTTTTGGTTGAATGGGTACGTAAATAAGCACAATTGCCGCATTTGGAGTGAAGATCAGCCAGAAGCATTGCAACAGCTACCAATGCATCCCGAAAAAGCCACTGTTTGGTGCGGTTTATGGGCCGGCGGCATTATTGGGCCATATTTCTTCAAAGATGATGCGAATCGCAGCGTTACTGTCAATGGTGAACGCTACCGAGCGATGATAACAAACTTTTTTTTGCCCGAAATGGAAGTTCTTGACTTGCATGATATGTGGTTTCAACAAGACGGTGCCACATGCCACACAGCACGCGAAACAATGGCGCAATTGCGAGGCGAGTTTGGTGAACAGTTAATTTCACGTTTCGGGCCGGTCAATTGGCCGCCTAGATCGTGCGATTTGACACCATTAGACTATTTTTTGTGGGGGTATGTCAAGACTAATGTCTATAGGGACAAGCCCGCTTCGATTGACGCACTGGAAGCCAACATCCATGCATTCATTCGTGAGATACCGGCCGATATGTGTGAAAGAGTATGCCAAAATTGGACTCAGCGGATGGGCTACCTGAGACGCAGCCGCGGTCAACATTTGCATGAAATTATCTTTAAACATTAAATTGCAAGGTTCAAACTATCGATTCAAATAAATATTTCATTCATTTTTTCGAATTTTTTGTGTTTTTTTTTAAAAAAAAGTTCTAAACCTCTTAAAAAATCACCCGTTATATATATGTAGCATCGCATGTACCATCATCGTCAGCTCTTCGCGTTTCATTCATAACCATGGTACCTCTATAAAAAGATACAGTTTTTAAAGAGTTACAACGAAAAAACAAAAAAAGGATTGTTATCCTTTTCTTTGTGTTGTTGGTTGCTTTATATACATATATTAACCTTTAGTTATTAAATAAATCTTTTAAAATAAAAAAATGTTTCTCTCTATAACTCGAATTTTTCCAAAACTCTCTCTAAGTCGAACAAATCTTGGTATCCCGTTAAAATTCGACTTAGGGAGAGCCAGCATAGTGAGGCACCTATTGAGGTTTCATCATATGGAAAAACCACTTGATACAGTTAAATTGATATAATGTTTTAAAAATTTTTTGGCTGCCATCACAGCATATTGTCAAACCATTCTGTTCCATAGAAACCCCCCTTTAATTGGGAGGAAATAGTACCACAGTGAAAAATGCTTAATGTGTTCGAGCTTTGTTTTTAGCATAAACATATAAGCTTATGCTTGAAAAAAAGTTCAAACAACCATTTTCTCTGATATCTGATATAACACCGACTTTGTTCAATTTCATTTCATTTGCACTGGCCTCATTATATAGAGACTTTTGGGGTAAGATTATCCCACGGGTAGGGCCATTTAGAGGTGTTTAAACTGAAATTTAATTTAAGTTTAATTGACCCTTTTATATAATTTGAAATAAAAATAAATACAAAAATATTGGAGCGAGAATCAGTGGAGAACCTGTGGGTCATAGTTACTAAAATCTTAAGTATTCACGTGTGAAAGTCGAAAAGCACCTTATCATAACCCAAGATAATCTTAACTCTTGAATTCGACAATTTCTCGCAAAGGTCAATAACAAGAACGTATAGCCAAAGGTGTGGGTGGCCTCTTTATTTTGAGTGAGTTGAATGTCTCCACGTCCATATACCTTTTAATTCAGATCAAAAGAAACTGGTTATCATTGATCTGTATTGCGCTCGCCGTTTACGGTGATGGCCTCACCAAAGTGGTTTTCGAAGAAGTACGGACCAATGATGCCGAGTTCTTGTGCAATGGGCACGGGCAAGGAATTGGATGGCACGGACAGCGACGATGTTATCAGCCGATTTGGTATTCCCCGTATAAAATAATATAAAATAAAATAAAATAAAATAAAATAAAATAAAATAAAATGAAATAAAGTAAAATATGTAAAATAGAATAAAATTAAATAAAAAAAATCATTTGTAAAAAGAAATAAAACGAAACTTAAACAAACATAAAATATGAATAATTAAATTCATGCCTATATATTATGGAATCCGCAACATTTTACTCCCAGGCATTCGGTAACTTTTAACATTTGACATTTTCGTATACCAAATAAATATTTTGTTTTTGATTCACAAGAAGTAAAAATATTTGTATATGTATAATTGGTGGTTCTTGGATTATATATATTTGTATTTACATATTTATATTTTGTTATTCGCAAAACCTCCAAACGAAAATTAAAAAAAATGCCGAAAAATTTTAATCGATTTTACAGGATTCTAAAACAATTTTAGTATCATACTTAGCTAAAAAGAAATAAAATTATAATCGAGTTAAATCATCGAATACCAATTTTATGTCTTTAGTATCGTACCTACTTACTCTTTATACATATATATGCAGTGACGAGGCGTCAATTAGACATTTTAGACAATGTCTACCCAAACCATTCGTTTAAAACATAAATACAAGTGCCATAACAAGATAATCTTCAAATCAAGGAAATCTTATATTTTTATTACGTTTATAATGTCCCTTCTTACCCCAATATACATTTATTTAAAAAACTTTGCTTTGTTCACACACGCTATATAAATCAACACGTAAACTCTATACACACAGACACACTCAAACCTTTTTCATTCTTTCTATACGTGCATTCAACACGAAGTATGAACAACAACGATCGGCACAGGGCCGATCAATCATTCGTAAAGCCGAAGACAGTGTCTTCGCTTTCAACCAAACTATGGTAAAAAAAAATGGATGTATATTGAAGGTATACCATTCTCATTTCGTATTTTATATGGAGGAAATAGACAAAATTGAAAATGTCTAATCGTTCGTTTACTTTGAGTTAAATTCTTTTGGGATGGCTGAGGCTACGATTTTGCCTGTGGTGAGAATAAAAACAATTAAAAAAAGGAAGAAATATTGTAATTTCTTATTTTTTTTATTAAATTAAAAAAATAAAAAAATAAAGAAAATGAAAAAAACAACTAACATCTTCAATATATATCCGTGTATCCGGATATTAAGCAGACACGGATCTTTATTAAACGGATTCTTAATACACGTAATGGTTTTTGATTTTTATCTTTTCAAGGGGTTGGCTTACAAGCTCAAAATTTTGAGGGATAATGGATATTATAGATTTTTATTTTTGGTGATTTTCCAAAAAAAAAACGATTTTTAAAGAAAAAATTAAATAATTCTAAATTTAAATCCACTGACAGATTCGACTACCAAGTCTTTGTCGTATTTTTATCAAAAAAATCCCATAAGTTTTGCCCTCTCCAGTGCTGATTGGATTATTTAAAATACACGGATCTTCGGATACAAGGACACACGGATACACGAAATACACGGAATCAAATCCGAATACTATAAGAACACGTGTATCCGTGTTTTAAATATCCGTGTAATAGGGAGCTCTATTTAATACCCATTTACCACATGACCTAAATAAAAAATTTCCTTTTGAAAAAACTGAAATTTTTCATATTTGACCCAAACATTATATGTACTTATTTAGCCTTTCTAAGACCTCTACCAGATTTTGTTTACATTCTTTTTCATCCTCCCCAGTACCCTCCGATGATAATAACATCGAAATAACACTTGACAATTGATTGGAACGGAAGGAGCTGACTTTAAACCTAAAATTAAACGACGAAAACAGAAAAAACCAAGATGAGTATTAATGGTGAGGAATTCTTCACAATTCTCCCCTTATCGCATAGGTACATAAAATAGTTAAATTGGATAAAAAGTTTAACTTTCTTTTTTTTTAATTAAGAAAAAGTTAGTAACATTCTTTGAAAATAGATAATGGCTAAGTAGTATTGTAATGCCTTAACTTAGACTGTTTAAAATTTTACGCTAATGATTTAAAATTTAGGTTCTCTTAACCATGGTATTCCATGTATTATAATTTATTTTTGAAGCTAAATAGGTGTTAAAATTTTTTTGAGAAACTCGTGATGAACTTTTATGGCCAGGCGAGTGATTATAACTTCCGGTTAAAGTTGAAATACATATACATATGTACATATGTGATACCCTATTTCTCCATACACCTGCTTTATTTTCAATCCATTATTATTATTCAATTATGTTAATCCTCTAACAAAAAAATATGAATAATATTCTTCAACAGTGGTATATGAATATAATTTATAAAATAATTTCCCAACACAATTAATCATTCATTTTAAATCAATCCATCATAATTTTAAGGTATACATTCTTAAAATGTTAAACGTACCCGATGATTGTGACTTTTTATGGTTCAACTCCAAATTAATTCATAGAAGTAACAAATTCTTATATACATATGTATATGTAGATAACTTTTCTCAAAATGTTGTCATTATGAACGAATTCACATTTCATTAATAATAATTTATCAAGAAATAAACAAATTACTCTACTAAACAATTATTGACATTCATATCTATCAGAAAAAGTAAAAATCAGACATTTGAAAATAAGTTATTTACTCTCTCATACCCTTTTTTTCAAAAAAAAAACCATTTACCTTAGAAACATGAGTCATTAATTTATATCCAATTCTTTTGTATTTTTCAATGAGTGAACCTTCCTTTGAAAATGACACCAAGCAAAATCATTAATTATTGATCCATGAAATTCAAAACAAAAACAAAGAATCCCCCAGAATAAATATTTATCGGGAAATCATGCTGTTAACTCACCGCATTAATCTTGTTTCCGAGGATGGTTCAACTTTAATTTTCAATCTGCTATCTCCTCTCAATGAAAAAATACCACTTTCTGTTATCACTGTGGAAGTATTTGCGTTCAGTACAAATTTTATTTAAATTCACAAGAAAAACAAAAATTTAATTTTATCTCTTAACCTAGGTTGGTAGGTATACCGTAAAAAAGCAAAAGCACTGGTGTACGAAAATCACCTGGCAGATAGGTGAATACAAATTTCGATCAATTACGGTGTTTCATGATGAGGAATAATAATATTTAGCATAATAACCCATAGGTATACCTATGTACATATGTATATCATTTAAGCTGATACACATACACATTGAGCACTGCACTTATTTTTATTTTTTGTTGTTGTTTGGGAGAAATCACGGTCAAAACACCCTGTAATTACGTTTTTCCAATTAACAAATTTTAATTGAAAATTTACATCTTTTCAGGTCATCGATTATTTTTTTTTGACTTGTTGCACTAAATTATTCTACCGGCATTCAGCAGCACACTCCCAGGTACGCACTTCGAATCCCACAAGTATTATGAATCAAAACGCACCTTAAATTCACTTTAGATCCGTATTTATCTTAACCAATCAAAAAGTTACATCCGCAAAGTTAATTCAAGTTTAGAGAAGCCGAAACACCGCCACCGCTGTGCCAAAAATTACCCGAGAAAAAGTCCAGATATCGAGAAGTGCAATGAACTAGTTTGGCCCATAGAACGTGCGTGCATCGAATAAAATATTTTCGAGATAATTTTTTTAAAGATACGTTTATTTCTTATGACCTGATATTTTAATGCAAAATAGGTTCATTGTCTTATCCAGTCACGGAGTTAAGGTGTACCTTACAGAATTAATATGTTCGTCTAGGAGATGATTTTTATCTTTTCAGACGTTCGATGTCACGACAAGGAATTTTTAAGACCAAGAATATACTGTGTGAGCTTGAAAATTTTTACCGCGAATGCGTGTGCTGTTGATTCGCGATGTGATGAAGAACTAAACAGTAAACGCAAAACGCAAGGTTGTTGTAACTCAAGATACATATCCGAATTGGATATAAGAATAAAATAAAAATATGATAAAATAGCATAGCAAGTAGCTACTTGGATGGTCTTGTGTTGCCGATGGACAATGGTGTTGCTGTAAAATGTATATTGTGTTGCAAGAGACAAATTTCTTTTTTTTTGTAGGAGTTATGTGTATGTTGCGGGACATGACTTGAGGTGGTTGGAATGGTGCGTAGTCATGGAGCTGATATAAATTAACTTCGCGATAAAAGGCGTATTGGACCTGGCCCGTACTCTCTCTATGAGTTTTTGAGATAAAATTTTAAAATACTTTCTCACAATAGAATTTTATAATATATATAATTTTCAGAAAAAAAAATCACCAATTAGTAATCAAAACTAGAATAGCCCATTAGCCGAAATTAAACCATTTTAAACATTTGGGCATATAGGTTTATGTATATACATACATATGTACATATGTATATATCATGCAGTTCCGTTGAATAGGTACCTTAGCAGAAAAATTTAATACAGGGTATTATTTATTATTTAAAAATAAATTTTATGAGTTTTATTTAAAAAAAAGAAAAAAAATTTTCCGACTTAGAAATTTATTTGAAAATTTTCAGAACAGCGTCGGCTATGGAGATTGACACAGAGGAAGTTATCGATCGATCATCAATCTTCTGGCCAAAGAAAGCCAGAAGAGTGAATATAGTTTTGTAAAAATATGTAATACTTTTGTAATGATACTATTTAATATTGATGTTATGTACCCACCTAATAAATAATAACTTAAATTGGAACTGTACGATTATCTTTTATATAAATAATACCATGTCGTAAATTTTTCTGTTTATAGGTACCTATTCAACGGAACTGCATGATATGTATATACATATGTATATACATAAACCTACATGCCAAAATGTTTATATGGTTGAATTTCGGCTAATGGGCTATTCTAGTTTTGAATACTAATTGGTGAATTTTTTTTTCCGAAAAATGATATTTATTATAAAATTCTATTGTGAGAAAGTATTTTAAAATTTTATCTCAAAAACTCATAGAGAGAGTATGGGCCGGGTCCAATACGCCTTTTGTCGCGAGGAAAAGAGAAATAGAAATTACGGTGATCGCTATCAATGGTCAGGGGGGACCAACAATATGTTAGGTAAAATAACAGTTAAAAACCTTGGAAATTCTATGGTACGAAACTACTTCTGGGAGCCGAATGATAACGCTTCCGTCCAGCTTGTCCCGCATTAATCACTGTCCTTAACCTATAACCAGTAGTTGTAGGGAAATAGATTTTTGCTTCACAAAAAAATTATTTACATATTTTTATTCCAATTTATTATGCGAAAGAAATTTTACAGATTTATTTCAAACTTATTTATTTTATTTTTGTTAAATTCGTGGAAAATAAATACGAAAATAATATTCCATGAAAATTATCAAAATAAGAATATGTCGCGGCAATGTGTACTCACCTTAAAGAAAATAAACTTGGTTTTATGGAAAGTTATTTTAAGCTAACAGCTGCTGTAAAGAATCGATACTCGATCAAGTCTATCCGGCCTCCCAGCGAGATAGAACTTCCTCTTTTGGGATTTAGTTTTCGTTCAAGACAGTCATACCCCTGTAACAATAATATGTCTATAATCTGATTGACTAAAATAAAGTATAATTTTAAATTATTACATCAAACTATATCAAGTAGTGTTACTGAAAATAAAAGGTATGTGAGTTTTTTTTTGTTTTCAACAAATCAGGTTTAATTTTGATTTTCAAATCCTATTTAGGATCTGTAAATTTCTTATTAAGAAGATGTATAAGTCCTCATACACGTGAGTGATTATTAGATCCATTTAAATCAAAGACATCAAAAGAAGAAACAAACGACAGAAACGTAAAACTAAAAACATAAAATAAATATCGCATAAAACTATTTACTTAATAGAAGAATTTTTGCTCAAATTGCAAAAAAAAAGAAAAAAGGAAAAAAAAAAACAGAACAATAAAAGGAAAGTACGATAAAAAAAAATAAAAAAAAAAAAACATAAGGTAAGAGATATAAAACAGAAAAAAGTGAAATGATCAACATAAAATGTTAAATTGTAGGTTTTTATCAAATATAGGATCCAAGATCGGAGACGAAAACGAAAACGAGATAGAGTTTCAGAGTTTTCGCGCCAACATAGTTAGAGCGCTTTCATCAAAGTCTTACTCTGTCATCTCACAAAAACAAAATTTTTAATCACCAGCGAAAACCCCGTTCTCCACTTGGATCCCTAAATTTAGAAGCCGTGCAAAAGGCATATTAATAGAAACTCGCCCATCAACGATCAGCTCCACGTCAGTGATCGACCAGTCGCCAAGTAGTTGGCTACCCAAAAATCATTTCAGTTTCAGGAGAAAGAAAAAAAAAGCGGGAAAAATTCACATGGTCACGTTAATCTTAGAAGAAGGTGTAAAAATAGTATAAAAAAAATTATCGAAAAAAGTTACTAAATCATTATAAAAACAAAAATCAAGTGTTAGTTAAAAAAAAAAGAAAAGTTAATCAGAATTTAATAGAAAAAAAATTAGAATCAAAAGTAGTTAAAATACAAAGCAGGAAAAGAATACCTAGTAAAAAAAAAGAAAAAGAAAAAAATTATTAAAACTTTACATCAAAATCAAAAAGAAGGCCTTAAGCCTATTAGTTGAATAATTGGCATTTTTTTTTGTTATTTGCTTTAGTGATATCCTAAATTTTTTTTTTGTTTTGTTGTTAGATAATTTTTTTTGCGTATAATCTGGCTCCCCTGACAACTTAGTGAGTGAAAATATACAAAAAAAAAAATAGTGATCCACATATAAAAAAAAAGTGATCTTCTCTCTCTCTTAATTAATATATAACTTAAACATCAGTTTCCAGCATCATCTGCAACCTCCTATGCAAGTACATACGACATACGGCGAGCTGTGTACATCTCATCATATGCTTCGGTAAGTCAATTTGGTTCATTTTTTTATTGTTTAAATATATTATATTAATTAGAGAAAGAGAGTTCTGTGGGTAGTGTCATTAAAGAGAATTAAGATCGTAAATTACAGAAATTTTAAAATTCTTGACCTACCTCAATACAAAACATATTAGAGTATTTCATTTGAGACAAAAGTCCGTTATATACAAAAAAAGAAATTTAAGTTTTTTTTACAGTAGACATTTATTGTTTCAATAAGTCGTTAAAGGGGCAAAGGATTGTTTATTTTATTATATAGGTTATAAAAAGATAAAAGTTATAAATCACTAAAAATAAATAAAAAAAAGAAATTTAATTGTTCTTATTTTTGGAATTCATAAAAAAAAATTTAAATTACGTATATACAATTATTTTATTAAGATTTTTTGTTTGCTTGAAAAAGTTAAGAATTAATTTTAATTTTTAATTAACTGAATAGATTATAGATCGAATCAGATAAAAATGCAAATGAAATAAAATTATTATTATTTTCTTGTAAATTTAATAACATGAAGATTTTTATTGAAATTAAGAATGGTGTTTGAAGCGGACTTGAAGTAGTTATGGTTTGCTGAAGAGATAAATAAGGGATGTGGATTTAGAAGAAAGTAGGATGTAGGAAAGTTAAGAAAGGGATCGCTGAGAAAATTACGTGAGCAGAATTGGTGATCATGGTGTGTTTGTGAATGGAAGATATTTTTTTTTAATCGCAAATACAATAAGGGTGGGTGAAGAATTGCTCAAGGACGACACCAACTAGGTCCTCTAACGGAATAAAGACTGAACATAAGAAAAAATAAAGAAAACTGAAGATTCGGACTTCTTAAAGATTCGGGTACCAACTACAAAAATAAATTTTGTCGAATTTTATCGTAGACTTAGGCTTTAGATTTAGGTAACAAAATTATCTTTTCTCTATCCTCAAGAACCCCCCCATCCGACGAGCAAAAAAGCCCGGAAATATAAGGCCTACCGAAAAAGTTAATAGAGAAAGGCAGACTATTTTTTTTTCGGTTCTTACAGTTGAAAGGAAGTGAGGCTGTAATCATTTCTTTGAAAATAAGACCAAGACAATGGAAAACATTTTTATTCGTACTTAATTATAATTTTTAACGTTACATAGTATTCTTTAATTGTATACCTTAACTGGTAAACTTGCTTGAAATTTGGTACAGAATACTTTTAAAAGATTCCCTAAAGGAGAATCTTGAATTCTTGTTTTATAGCTTATCAAGAACTTCTAGCTACCATTCATCGATTTCGCTTTTTCAAACTTTCCCGAAATCGGATGTAAAAATTTTAACATGACTGTTCCTAATTTTTAAGAAAATTAAAATATATTTGTACATTTTATTTTTCTCAAAAAAATGGCAGGGTTTTGATATTTTTTGAGAAAATTCGCTCGCAAACCTGAATATGATTATCAAGGTCACTCTTATCTCAGTTCTAGCTCGCTGTGGGGTTGACAAACTGGCCAGTCAAGACTCAGCCTTTCCTAGCTCACTTTGCGGAGAGAGCCAATATTCCTATTGGAGTGCAACGTATTCTCAATTTTTAATTGCTTTATATAGGTACTATATGGCAAGTTCGTTTTAAATTAAACTCCAGATTTGGATCAAACTTGACATCACGATTATAGCAAAGTCGAAAAAAGTGGGTCTATCTGTCCTTTCGGCTGCAAGCTAAACGGGTGGGTCGATTTTCTTCAAATTTGGTACATAACGTTTTTCGGACATTCCCACGACACTTTTTTTTTCATTTTTTTAAGACCAAAAGTTCAATTTTTTTTAGCAAAAATGAAAATCTTGTTTTTTTCAAAAACGTGCCCACAACCTAAAAAAATCAGTAAACGGCTACTATTATATAAAAAAAAATTCCGAAAAATTCTTATAAATAGTACCTACCTCCCATAGAAGCATTTTTTTTTATTTTCGATTTTCTCAAAAACGGTTCAACTGAAAATAATTTTTTTTAAATTTAATTTCGAAAATGGGTAGGTATACGATTTTTTTTCAAAATTTATTTTTTAACTTCACAGTCCAAACTCAAAAATGTCGTACCGACTTTTTTCTTTAAAATTTAAAAAAAAATTTACAGATTTCACTCATAGAGTAACTATGGGGACATTGAAAATGACTTGGTTAGCTCGATAAAATAAAAACATGAATAATCTTGGTGATTTCTAATTTGTATCCTATAGTTGCGCCAAAACTTCTGAAGCTGTCAAAGAAACCATTCTTCAGTCTGAAATTACAATATGTAGATATTTTTAATGTCGAATCCCAGTTGGCGGTTAAATTAATGTTGTTCAGTTCAGTTTATTTAATCACGGCGTTGATGTTGAAGAAATTCAAATATTTGCTCAAAAATCGTTCAAATTGATTTACAAGTCTCTCAACTTATTGAACTATTTATATAAAGGCAAGTTATTTGATTTACTATCAAAGTGAACCCTTTTTAACGCGAGACCAAATTTATAAATAATTTGATGTGTAGCTCAAACTCAATGCAAACCTGACTTACCTAATTGTTTTTAGGTATTCTATAATATTTTGCATTTTGAACTCATCTTTTAATAAATTTAATAAACTCGAGTTGTGTAATTTCTTAAAACAATATAAATGGTTTTGACAGCTAAGCAGTATTCTTTTATCTGTGTATATGAAAAGCAAAGCACCAATTTTTTTTCATTTGAGGACCTTAAGGTAGAATTGTAATTGTCGGAAGATGTTGGAAGAAAATTTTCTCAGTTCACTTACGCATGGAGCGGTCTGTGAGCGCTCTTCACTTCCGAAAGCAAAAGTAAAAAATTGGTCGAAACGAAGCAAAACTCAATTATGGGCACGTCATATGAATTCTTTGTATTCGTTTCGTTTCGTACGACCACTTAGGTCGGCATCCGACTATTATAGTTCTAACTTTAACCTTGAACATCTGAACATTAGAACTAAATCTATATAAGTTTATTAAAGAAGTTCAATTATATTGCAGTACCTATGAATATTCTAAGTTCAATAATCGCATTGGCTTAGACGTAGGTCAAGTTCCAAAATTGCATTGGCTTAGACGTTGGTCAAGCTCAAAAATCGAATTGATTTAGAGGTTGGTCAAGTTCAAAAATCGCATTGGTTTAGATGTTGTTTTGTCACATAAATTTATAGCCTGAGATTTTACTTGAATTCTAAGACCTTAACCTCAAAGATCCGATAATTAGGACAGAAGATAAAAGCTTACCAAATAAACCCTTTTCGATATTTATATTTAAGTTGCTTAGGTAAGTTAATCCTACCTCTAGACTGATTAACGTTAACTTAAATACCTTAACCTTCAACAACTGGCCCTTAGAACTAATGTTGTAAGTTTATTAAAGAGAAACGCTAGTAGGTACCTTTGCATATTTCAGGCTCAAAAATAACATTGGTTTGGACGTAGGTCAAGTTCAAAAATCGCATTGGCTTAGACGTAAGTCAAGTTCAAAAATCGCATTGGCTTAGACGTTGGTCAAGCTCAAAAATCGAATTGGTTTAGACGTATAGTTCAAGTTAAAAAATCACATTGGCTTAGACGTAGGTCAAGTTCAAAAGTCGCATTGGCTTAGACGTTGGTCAAGTTCAAAAAACGCATTGGTTTAGATGTTGTTTTGTCACATAAATTTGTAGCCTGAGATTTTACCTTAATTTTAAGACATTAACCTCAAAGATCCGATAATTAGAACAGAAGATACCAAATCAACCCTTTTCGATTAGGTATTATATTTAAGTTGGTTCGCTAGGTTAATCCTACCTCTAGCCTAGTTAACCTTAATTTAAATACCTTAACCTTCAACATCTGGCCCTTATAAAACTAAAGTTATAAGTTATAATCATAGAGGTTCAAGTGTAGGTCTCTGTGCATATTCTAGGTTCAACAATTGAATTGTTTAAGAATGAAGTCAAGTTTTGTCACACAAAATTTTGAAGCCTATTATTTAACTTATTTCAAACCCTTAATCTTTAAGATCCGATTATTAGTACAGAAGTAAAAAGGCAACCGCAGAACAACTAAATCAATCCTTTTATATAAATGTACATACATAATGTCATACTAAGGGGTCAAACCTCTTACGTCTCTGAGCCATTCTGAGACATTCCAAACCATTTACATCCACAGGTCCAACGAGTTAAGGTAACAAAACGGCGCACTCTAGCGCTAATTGGGTCAACGAGCTAGGTTGCTCGTGATCGCCATTTCTACTTACCTACCTACCTACATACATTATGTATGTACCTATATAGATACGTAGGTATATGAATTTTGTTGGCGAAGCCAATTTTGTTATTCAATTTTTCAATTTTTGCAATTATTTATTTTGATGAATTAAACCTAAACGTTTTTCACCTACACTTTTATGTTATTTCAATTATTTTTTAACTGAATAAATTAGTTCGATATTTTACCTTCATTTTAAGACCTTTATTTTAAATATCCGATTGTTAGAACAGAAGTTATAAGCCAACCAAAACAACCTAATCGTACCATTACGAATAATATTTGCAAAATACCTAAAACAATTCAATCAACATAACATTTTACAGACATACCTAACCTACTTAATAATGTAGCTATGTATGTATGTATATCATTTTTGTTCCCGATGCGAAGCCAATTGTGTTTGCCACCAGCCACAGTGCAGTGGTGGTTTTTTATTGCACACATTCCACTCCAACCAACGTCTTGCCCACACCCTTAAAGCAATGTATATTCTTTGTGGGTACGTTTTTTTCTTTTTCTTTTGGTTTTCTTGTTCCTCACGTCATTTGCCGTGATGAAATTAGTTCTCAAAAGCCAATCTTTCACGTTTTTAGTATGAAATTTTGTAAGCTTTTGCAAACATTTTGATGCCTGTCATTTTATCTTTAATTATCTATCTTAACATTAAGCATCCGATAATTATAACCTGAGTAAAAGGCTTCTAAGTGCGCTCAAATCGAGTGATTTTAAGATTTTATACAAATTCAACTATCCTCCACTGAAGCTCGTCGGTTGGCGACGATCAACGTGTAGGTAGGTACGATTCATCGATTGTGTCTTTAGGTTCATTTTGGCATTTTCTTTGGTAACACCAACCAAAAATTCAATCCTGAGCCCCCTATACGCTAGAGTTCATTTCGTTCATCTGTTATATATTCATTTGTTCATTTAATCATTTTGGTAACACCATATTTTTCTCAAAACGACCCTATAAACATTTTCAATGTTAAAATATTTTTTTTAAAACCGCTCTAACGATTTTAATTTTTGTAATTTTTTCTCTTAAATTAAGATTTATTTAAGAAATCAGATGACATCCATAGCGTTGGTATCAAAACAATTTCAGATTTTTGTAATTAGTGTATTTCTAATTATACATACCTATATTAATTTTTTACCAATTTTTCAGTTTAAATTTAAAGTTTCATGCATGCATATATTATGTACATCGCAGTGCTATATTGTTTATTTTTATATTCTCACATAATAGGCATGTTTTTTTTCAAGTTCATATGGATTTGTCGAAAAAAAAGACATCGGAACTGGTTTTACACGTAAATACAACAACAACTTAAGGTCATATGGACCTAGCTAAGTCCAGATATTTTTCAGGATTTAACTTAAGTCCCTATAAAAACTATACGAGTCATCGAATGAAATAAAACAAAGTGGCAATCATTGTCTGGAATTTATTTTGTCTTCTTATAAATGACTTGAAATAAAGATCTATGTTTTTATTTAATTTTATTTTATGAAGGGAAATTATTTTCTATGTAAGTTTTCTTTTTATTTTAATGTGGCGTCAGACTTGGCTAATAAGTTTTTACTAGTACGTCCAGCCCCCGAAACTCGAGTGCTAATAACATTATCGTCTAATTGAAAAACAACTTCTAGAAAATATATTGTAGTTCACATGAAATTCTAGAAAACTTTATTTTTCGATGCATACGATTTTTGGATGTGGATACTCCAACATTAAGTAAAAAATCACAAGAATAATTCCATCGTTTAAAAGCAGTCTTGAGCGTGGAGAAAAACTGAGCTAGTTATTTTATATGAGCTACTTATTATTATTTCCTGTAGCACTGAACGCTGCCGGGCTGGGTTTAGCCGATCCCAGAACCATGGTCCCAAGACCATCCCGGAAGTAGTCATAAAGACCAATTAAATTTATATGGAAAATAAAACTCGTCGAATACATTGATTCGTGTATTTAATATATCTATTCGTTAAGATGGTTAGTGAATTGGAGCGAGGAATATAAATAAAAAGTTATTGTTCCACGCCTCAAGTTTAACATCCCTTACACTACATCTACAAATTGAAAGCATTCTTCCTTTTTTGCTCACATTTTATTTCAATTTAAAAACAACACCCAATGAGCGAGAGACACAATAGATTGCAGAATATTTCCATGCAAAACCAATATACCTACAACTATGTATACATAATAGGTGTGTTTTATTCATTGCTGCATAGCCAGCGCAGCACAAGTCTGAATAAAACGAAAGCTCACTCTATACGTTTATTTCAATTATTGAAAGCTCTATCGCCAGCACAGCCATCTTTATTTTTACTGACTTCTTTTTCGCCAGCTATCAAATTGTTTTTGTTTGCCAAGGGAAATTTTGCTGCGCTGGCTATGCAGCAATGAATAAAACACACCTAATGTATGCTTCCTCGCATTAAATCGACCAATGGCCGAAAATCCAACACAACAGATAAAAATCCTCAGAAATAAAATTCTTCCCACAAAAATCCCTCACTCGAATTCACTAACCATCTTAACGAATATATTAAATGCACGAACCATTGCATTTAACGAAAATATAATAAGTTTGTGAACAAATACTCGGTCTCGCTCTGGCTCTTGCTCTTGCTATGGTTCTCGCTCTCCTCGCACTTATAATGCAATTTTACTTTATTGTTTTTTAGTCTTTATGGTAAAATTATTTAATAAATTTTTGCTTTGTGCACTTCTGTGCAAAAAAACCTTTCCATCGATATATAATTTATATACTTTCGGCTTTTGTAGACCGCGTAAATGGTACCCCAAAATTCGTGTTTGTCGTTTTATTATATTGATGATTTGTATGCTCATCATAAAGCTGAAAGTGATGATATTTTGTAACAGTGATGGGCTTGTTTACTGGGATGACTTTGGTAAGTCCCAATGTCGTTTTTTTCGACAAATCCATATGGACTTGCAAAATAAACACGCCTTATACTACCTTATACTAAAGTACTGTTCTAGCAGGTGGAAAAAAATATAGTCTCTCAGACTTTAAAGCCACAGTGTGATCGCACATAAGAGCAGTCGTGCCTTTTATTTCTTACCGAATCTAATCGCAAATGAGGCAGTTTAACAAACTGCATTATTTCTAAAAATATCTGGCCCACCTATAGTAAATCCCGAACAAAATGACTTCAGGTAGAACTATAATAGTCGGAAGATGTCGGAAGAAAATTTTCTCAGTTCACTTACGCATGGAGCGGTCGGTGAGCGCTCTTCACTTCCGAAAGCAAAAGTTAGTCAAAATTGGTCGAAACGAAGCAAATGAATGAATGAATGAATTCTTTATATTCGTTTCGTTTCGTACGACCACTTACGTGCGTCGGCATCCGAATATTATAATTCTACCTTTAGGAATGAAATAGCAATAAATAGTCGCGACATGTTCTGGACACTCACCAATCGGAGAGCAAGCGGCGAAAGAAAAGGAAAAAAACGTTTATTTCTTCTATAAATGCCCCGCTCTGGCCAGAATGGGAGTACAGTCATATGGTCACAGTCACAGACCTCAACGAATTTTCTGAGCTAAAGATCAAAGATTTTATTTCTTTTCTAAACGGAAGGCAGTAGCTATATTGTGTTGGGATTAGTTATGCTTTGATTTGAAAAAGTTACAATTTCTTGTTCATGGCCATTCATCATTTCCATTTTAAAGCTTAAAATATATCCCCAGACATATAGAAGAAAACAGTTGAACAAATTGTTGGAATTCAAACCTATACTTAACTGTTTGAATAAAAATTGCATTAATTGTATGTCTTATATAAAAACACCCACTTGAAATGTGAAATCAAGTTAACATTATATAACAAACACAACATCTGCATCCTAATCTTGTTTAAATTTTGCGAATCAACTACAAAAATCGGCATATGGAGTATAATTGGGGAAAGAAATTTAGGGATGGGAATACAGAAATTCAAATAAAAATAAAAAATATTTTTGGAAGTTATTTAATTATTTTAATATGTTTTTTTTTAATGATGCAAATATATTAGGTACCTTCATAATATGATTTTTTGTTTGTATAATATTACATGTATATATGTACCTAAAATATTCATACATAGATTTTACCTATTCTATACCTATTTAATAAATTTCAAAGAAGTTTTTGGTTCGGTTGGTATTGAAATTAAATAATGAAAAGATATATTTATGTGAATTCAAAAACTAGTGCATATAATGATCAAGGATCGAATGCAAGCCTATATACGGATCGTAAGAACAATGTCTCTTTCTTATTTATATATATATATTCTTATATGTCATATAGTATAGTGCCTCACATCTTTGCTAAAAATTATAGGTCCTTTCCATTCCTGCAAACTAACGGCAGTGATTGCAAGAATTCCACCATTCTGATTTATTTTTAAGTTTACACAATTTAAAGTTTAAGTATTTCTCGGAAAGTTAAAGTGTATGTTTTGTTGTAGTTTTTTTTTACTAAATGCAATACTTAATATGGACTAATGTACCCAATTTTGGCAAGTTTTACTTTGCTTTAACCTCTTCGACAATCTTCCAAAAGCATAATGATATGACATGATTTCATCTATTCGTTCTTAAATAAATAGTTACGTATACTAATACTGCGTCATCTAAGTCAAACCTCAACTGAATTTGAATGAAAAATAATAATAATTAAAATAAGCTAATTGCCAATTTAATTTAAAAAAATATATTTTAATTATAATATTCTACAATATTTCAAAATATTCAAAAACAGTTTTAAAGGGTTGGAGCACATGTTCAAGCAATCAATACACACGGAGTGTTGCTTTTTTTCTTATAATAAACTTCAATAATGGAAATAATTATTTATCAATTAATTTACCCTAAATCGTATAAATAATTAATTTATTCCCCCAAGTGATTTATTTAAAACTCAACAAGTTCTACCTAACATAAAAATAAAAGTATTGCTATAAACAATATTCTTTTCTCTCTTAACATAAATATACAATTTTCTCTCCCTTTTTCTCTTGTTCTTCCTTTTTTTGCTCTCTTAATGTGTCTACCCTTGCATCTATCTGTGCAACAATATATGTTTTTCATTATGTCTGCCGGCTGACAACGAAAATCAACCACCTCTGAATTTCGTCCCACCCAATATGTTTCGCAACATTTTACTCACAAAATATCCCTGACCTTCCTCATTCTCTCTTTGTATGACTCTCTTTCAAATAAGTTAAGAAATCGATTTACCTAAGCTACCTGTTCTTGTTACCTGCCGTTAACTTTAACGCATTCAATCGTGTCGTGTGAATCTTAATGGCACCTGTTGCATGCGTCACCCATTTCACATAACCATTGCAAGTACAAAACGTGCCACTTAGCAAAGTGTAATTGTTTAAATTTGTTACAATTTGTCACTTTATTAAGCGTGAACTTATTTCATCGCGAATGATGGATGCAGAGGTTTTTTTGTTTAAAAATAAAGTTTTAAAATAAAAATTTCATTTCAAAGAACTTGTCCCAGGATACGTCGATAAGAAACCGCAAGAAAAGTTTACATAATAATAAATTGTGCTGTCTTTTATTCTGCAAGTTAAAAATAAAACTGCGGAAATTTACTGGAAAAGTTCTGAAAGTGTTAGTTATAGATATATATTTTTAAACTTTTTTTTAAAGATTATAAAAGAGTATTTTGGACCAAAAAATCTTCCTACTTTATAATGCATGAATCAACAGTCGGTCGGTCTGCATTTTCTGCTGTACGCATCTATCAACAGCTTGAACAGACAGTATACCATTTCTATGAATGTATACATAACTCGTATAG
This sequence comes from Epistrophe grossulariae, assembly GCA_929447395.1. Lineage (NCBI taxonomy): Eukaryota > Metazoa > Arthropoda > Insecta > Diptera > Syrphidae > Epistrophe > Epistrophe grossulariae. The sequence continues at coordinate 22,013,979 of OV839567.1, read as the reverse complement.
CTCTGCTCTGGTATAATAATAGTATTTATTTAAACTTGATTAAAACACAAAAGAAAAGAAGAGATTTTTAATTTTATTATTATTGTAGGTATTGTCGTTGGGCCTTACCAATAACCAAATTTAAAGACGACTTAAACATTCAATTTAAATGAACCATAATGGTATCGACTATAAATAATGAACAATATATCACATGTTTTATATTTAAAAGTACGTACCATGTAATATTCATTATTTAGAGTCTACTGAAATATTAAAGTCATACCATATGTTTGGTTTGTTATATAGAGTATATACCATTATGGTCCATTTTACTTAAATATTTAAAAAGGTGTGACAATAGCAACTTCCTTCAATATAATTTTTTGTTTGTCTGGTTTCAACTGTTTTACTGTGAAAAGGTCCTAAGTTATAAGGCTCTAAACTTTTTTTCTGTATATTTTAATTTTAATTTTATAAAATTATATGTTCTATACATCGCACATTTCATCTGTTTTAAGAAATTTTCTTAAAAAAGTTCAAAAGTTAATTAAAAAAAAGGAAAAGAAATACAAACAAATTCCCGAATATAGAGATACATATTATCTTTTCTTTAAACAAATATAGTTTTTGGCTTGTAGAGATCTTCATCTTCATGAAAAATGCATCAAGATTTTAGGCTAAAAATTTAAATAACATAAGTGAAAGGTGTTGAAGAATTTTCTTAATAAAGATAAAATATTTATCCTTCACTGGTATAACTATCACAACTCCAAGTAATTGCATCACAAAATATTCCAAAAATCTTCTTTTTATATACATACTATATAGAAAAAAAGATTTTTATTTTTTTTTTTAACTTTCTCCCTCTTTGTTATTAAATTAATGAACCAAGGCCAAGTTATAACATTGAGCCAAAAAATCAAGTACATACTTCGCAATTACGACCAAGACGTGTATTTTTATTATTATATACAAGTATCTGTAAAGGGAATTGAGAAAAAAAATATTATTAAAAATGACATACAATGGAGTTTATTAATGAATGGATCTTATGACACTAAAATTAGGTTAGACCGATGTTGGAATCTTGGTATGAGTAATTTTGAAATTCCGTTTAGGTGTGGTTCTGATTTAAAGAAGTACCTATACTTATTTTTGTAAATATCATATTTTAATTTAGGCATATGTATTCGGTAATTGAGTGAAGTTAGTTAATTACTTGCAAAAGCTTAACTAAACTTTCAACTTTGATTTGATTTGATTTGATTTGATTTGATTTGATTTGATTTGATTTGATTTGATTTGATTTGATTTGATTTGATTTGATTTGATTTGATTTGATTTGATTTGATTTGATTTGATTTGATTTGATTTGATTTGATTTGATTTGATTTGATTTGATTTGATTTGATTTGATTTGATTTGATTTGATTTGATTTGATTTGATTTGATTTGATTTGATTTGATTTGATTTGATTTGATTTGATTTGATTTGATTTGATTTGATTTGATTTGATTTGATTTGATTTGATTTGATTTGATTTGATTTGATTTGATTTGATTTGATTTGATTTGATTTGATTTGAATTGAATTGAATTGAATTGAATTGAATTGAATTGAATTGAATTGAATTGAATTGAATTGAATTGAATTGATTTGATTTAATTTGATTTGGTTTGATTTATTTTGTTTTATTACAAACAAGTTCTTTTGTATATTGATTTATTTCTTAATTGTGCATTTAAAAATACTAGTTCACTTTATTTTTTTTTTTTCAATACACTTTTTAATTTTAAGCCGAACGTAAAGTTCAAGACCTGTTTTTTTTTTTTTTTTTTTAATTTAAAAATACAGCTCCTTTTTTTTCATATTTTTAGTTAATTCAATCCTTTATTTCGACTATATAACAAATTGGATTTTGTAGTTCCCAAGAGTCTTAAACTAAATACGTAATTGTTTTATCATTAAAATTTTCAACATTTAATAAGAAACATCGGACTGCCGTTCGTAAGCAGCTAAATAAAGTTATTTTTTAACGTTTTCTCACAACTACAGCGGAATGTCTTTATTGCTCTGAAATAAAAGCAGATAAAATAAATTAATTTAAAAAAAAAAAACTTCGGAATTCTTCGACTTTCACAAAAAAAAAATAAATTGGAAAATAAAGACTTTTTGTTGCCGCTATATCGTTAGAAAAAAAAACCATCCTTAGTGAAACTAAATGAACGAAAATTTAAACTTTATTCTTAGAAATAGGATTTTGAAAATAAATTAGCGAACATCATTGAAATTTACTACCACATTGGGTTTTGTGAATTGATATAAGAACTTTAGTAATTATTTTACAATTTTAATTTAATATTAATTCTCAGCGAGGGAATATTTTATGCTAAAGCAATTAATTAGGAAAATTTTAAAATGCCTCGCGACGCGTGTCGTCTTTTCGTTATTGACATTTATTTTGGTGATTATATTGGTAATCAACTTTTTGTAGTTTAAAATACACACCATATCACCATTGATACTTGTTTAAAACATATATTGATTTTGAAAATCGTTTAAAATTGACAGCTTAGTAGAATTTGTCAATATCGAAAATTCAGTAGATATCTCATTTCATGCAAAAATCCATTATAATAAATAATTGGAGGTTTAAAATTTGTGAATAACGAATTGGAAATGGAAATTGTTACCATCAGCTTTCAAGCTTATAAAGGAGTGATGACAACAAACTTATAATTGTGTATTATTACCAAAATTATTATACCCCGAAAATCGCTTACGCACGTAGGAACCCATAACGACATTCAATTATTATTATTTTCCGTCTGGGAAACACAAAAACGCTAGGTGGGGAGGGGGGACGGGGAGGGAATCGAATATGTACTCCAAAAATTCTTTTATCGATATGAAAACCATAAATAAAATTTCTAAAAATAAAACCCAAGTTTTGTGAATGACCCATCGAATTGGGTATAAACGACTTAGTGTGTGTGAACTGTGACCATCACCACATTCAAAAAACCACTCTTGAACTTATGATATAGCAACCAAATTAAAGTTTGCTAAAAAGAGTTGTTTTTATAGTTGTTTGATCGTGTACTTTAAATGTATTTTTTCAAACAACTCAATTAAAATCGATGATTTCCAAGTGCGACGCAGGATTTCTTTCAAGGGCTAGAGGCTTTACTCATTCAAAAACAAGTTCAGGTGAATATGAAATTAAGGTGAGACTCTTTTTTTTCAATGACAATATCTAAAAAATTATTCTGAGTAATATAGACCAAGAGCCGGAAGCAAATTTTAGTAGTTTTAGTATAACCAAAATTAAAGCACATGTATGTTTAGGTATACGCACCATTATACGAAATCCAACCGTGTGGCAGGTTTTTTTTTGTCAGCCGGGGTGGGGGTGGGCGTTCAAAAACGGTAATTTTTCCGATTTTGGTGTAGAGGGTATAAAAACTTGACCACATAATAAACATTAGAAGGTTGCAGGGCACTGACTTCAACTACTTGTGTCCCAGACGTTTCAATTTCAGCCTTCCCCTTGCCAGACGTCACCCAAAGTGGGGGAAAATCAACTTTCAGTGTAAAGGGTATCACCACATGAATTATATACCAAATAATCAAAAAATTCTTCTGATTGCAAAAATATAGGTCCCAGACCTTTTGGTTTCAGCCTTCAAGCCGCCAGACGACTTTGAAGTATGCAATAAAAAGTTAAAATATGTATTTTGAAATAGGTCGATTCGTGACTGTTGAAGAGAACGGACGTCTTTTTGAAGGAGCATAATAAATAAAATAAGTGAAATAATTGAAATAAATAAAATAAAATTAAATAAAATTAAATAAAATAAAATAGAATAAAATAAAATAGAAAAAAATAAAATTAAAAAAAAAATAATAAAATAAATCAAATTAAATTAAATTAAATTAAATTAAATTAAATTAAATTAAATTAAATTAAATTAAATTAAATTAAATTAAATTAAATTAAATTAAATTAAATTAAATTAAATTAAATTAAATTAAATTAAATTAAATTAAATTAAATTAAATTAAATTAAATTAAATTAAATTAAATTAAATTAAATTAAATTAAATTAAATTAAATTAAATTAAATTAAATTAAATTAAATTAAATTAAATTAAATTAAATTAAATTAAATTAAATTAAATTAAATTAAATTAAATTAAATTAAATTAAATTAAATTAAATTAAATTAAATTAAATTAAATTAAATTAAATTAAATTAAATTAAATTAAATTAAATTAAATTAAATTAAATTAAATTAAATTAAATTAAATTAAATTAAATTAAATTAAATTAAATTAAATTAAATTAAATTAAATTAAATTAAATTAAATTAAATTAAATTAAATTAAATTAAATTAAATTAAATTAAATTAAATTAAATTAAATTAAATTAAATTAAATTAAATTAAATTAAATTAAATTAAATTAAATTAAATTAAATTAAATTAAATTAAATTAAATTAAATTAAATTAAATTAAATTAAATTAAATTAAATTAAATTAAATTAAATTAAATTAAATTAAATTAAATTAAATTAAATTAAATTAAATTAAATTAAATTAAATTAAATTAAATTAAATTAAATTAAATTAAATTAAATTAAATTAAATTAAATTAAATTAAATTAAATTAAATTAAATTAAATTAAATTAAATTAAATTAAATTAAATTAAATTAAATTAAATTAAATTAAATTAAATTAAATTAAATTAAATTAAATTAAATTAAATTAAATTAAATTAAATTAAATTAAATTAAATTAAATTAAATTAAATTAAATTAAATTAAATTAAATTAAATTAAATTAAATTAAATTAAATTAAATTAAATTAAATTAAATTAAATTAAATTAAATTAAATTAAATTAAATTAAATTAAATTAAATTAAATTAAATTAAATTAAATTAAATTAAATTAAATTAAATTAAATTAAATTAAATTAAATTAAATTAAATTAAATTAAATTAAATTAAATTAAATTAAATTAAATTAAATTAAATTAAATTAAATTAAATTAAATTAAATTAAATTAAATTAAATTAAATTAAATTAAATTAAATTAAATTAAATTAAATTAAATTAAATTAAATTAAATTAAATTAAATTAAATTAAATTAAATTAAATTAAATTAAATTAAATTAAATTAAATTAAATTAAATTAAATTAAATTAAATTAAATTAAATTAAATTAAATTAAATTAAATTAAATTAAATTAAATTAAATTAAATTAAATTAAATTAAATTAAATTAAATTAAATTAAATTAAATTAAATTAAATTAAATTAAATTAAATTAAATTAAATTAAATTAAATTAAATTAAATTAAATTAAATTAAATTAAATTAAATTAAATTAAATTAAATTAAATTAAATTAAATTAAATTAAATTAAATTAAATTAAATTAAATTAAATTAAATTAAATTAAATTAAATTAAATTAAATTAAATTAAATTAAATTAAATTAAATTAAATTAAATTAAATTAAATTAAATTAAATTAAATTAAATTAAATTAAATTAAATTAAATTAAATTAAATTAAATTAAATTAAATTAAATTAAATTAAATTAAATTAAATTAAATTAAATTAAATTAAATTAAATTAAATTAAATTAAATTAAATTAAATTAAATTAAATTAAATTAAATTAAATTAAATTAAATTAAATTAAATTAAATTAAATTAAATTAAATTAAATTAAATTAAATTAAATTAAATTAAATTAAATTAAATTAAATTAAATTAAATTAAATTAAATTAAATTAAATTAAATTAAATTAAATTAAATTAAATTAAATTAAATTAAATTAAATTAAATTAAATTAAATTAAATTAAATTAAATTAAATTAAATTAAATTAAATTAAATTAAATTAAATTAAATTAAATTAAATTAAATTAAATTAAATTAAATTAAATTAAATTAAATTAAATTAAATTAAATTAAATTAAATTAAATTAAATTAAATTAAATTAAATTAAATTAAATTAAATTAAATTAAATTAAATTAAATTAAATTAAATTAAATTAAATTAAATTAAATTAAATTAAATTAAATTAAATTAAATTAAATTAAATTAAATTAAATTAAATTAAATTAAATTAAATTAAATTAAATTAAATTAAATTAAATTAAATTAAATTAAATTAAATTAAATTAAATTAAATTAAATTAAATTAAATTAAATTAAATTAAATTAAATTAAATTAAATTAAATTAAATTAAATTAAATTAAATTAAATTAAATTAAATTAAATTAAATTAAATTAAATTAAATTAAATTAAATTAAATTAAATTAAATTAAATTAAATTAAATTAAATTAAATTAAATTAAATTAAATTAAATTAAATTAAATTAAATTAAATTAAATTAAATTAAATTAAATTAAATTAAATTAAATTAAATTAAATTAAATTAAATTAAATTAAATTAAATTAAATTAAATTAAATTAAATTAAATTAAATTAAATTAAATTAAATTAAATTAAATTAAATTAAATTAAATTAAATTAAATTAAATTAAATTAAATTAAATTAAATTAAATTAAATTAAATTAAATTAAATTAAATTAAATTAAATTAAATTAAATTAAATTAAATTAAATTAAATTAAATTAAATTAAATTAAATTAAATTAAATTAAATTAAATTAAATTAAATTAAATTAAATTAAATTAAATTAAATTAAATTAAATTAAATTAAATTAAATTAAATTAAATTAAATTAAATTAAATTAAATTAAATTAAATTAAATTAAATTAAATTAAATTAAATTAAATTAAATTAAATTAAATTAAATTAAATTAAATTAAATTAAATTAAATTAAATTAAATTAAATTAAATTAAATTAAATTAAATTAAATTAAATTAAATTAAATTAAATTAAATTAAATTAAATTAAATTAAATTAAATTAAATTAAATTAAATTAAATTAAATTAAATTAAATTAAATTAAATTAAATTAAATTAAATTAAATTAAATTAAATTAAATTAAATTAAATTAAATTAAATTAAATTAAATTAAATTAAATTAAATTAAATTAAATTAAATTAAATTAAATTAAATTAAATTAAATTAAATTAAATTAAATTAAATTAAATTAAATTAAATTAAATTAAATTAAATTAAATTAAATTAAATTAAATTAAATTAAATTAAATTAAATTAAATTAAATTAAATTAAATTAAATTAAATTAAATTAAATTAAATTAAATTAAATTAAATTAAATTAAATTAAATTAAATTAAATTAAATTAAATTAAATTAAATTAAATTAAATTAAATTAAATTAAATTAAATTAAATTAAATTAAATTAAATTAAATTAAATTAAATTAAATTAAATTAAATTAAATTAAATTAAATTAAATTAAATTAAATTAAATTAAATTAAATTAAATTAAATTAAATTAAATTAAATTAAATTAAATTAAATTAAATTAAATTAAATTAAATTAAATTAAATTAAATTAAATTAAATTAAATTAAATTAAATTAAATTAAATTAAATTAAATTAAATTAAATTAAATTAAATTAAATTAAATTAAATTAAATTAAATTAAATTAAATTAAATTAAATTAAATTAAATTAAATTAAATTAAATTAAATTAAATTAAATTAAATTAAATTAAATTAAATTAAATTAAATTAAATTAAATTAAATTAAATTAAATTAAATTAAATTAAATTAAATTAAATTAAATTAAATTAAATTAAATTAAATTAAATTAAATTAAATTAAATTAAATTAAATTAAATTAAATTAAATTAAATTAAATTAAATTAAATTAAATTAAATTAAATTAAATTAAATTAAATTAAATTAAATTAAATTAAATTAAATTAAATTAAATTAAATTAAATTAAATTAAATTAAATTAAATTAAATTAAATTAAATTAAATTAAATTAAATTAAATTAAATTAAATTAAATTAAATTAAATTAAATTAAATTAAATTAAATTAAATTAAATTAAATTAAATTAAATTAAATTAAATTAAATTAAATTAAATTAAATTAAATTAAATTAAATTAAATTAAATTAAATTAAATTAAATTAAATTAAATTAAATTAAATTAAATTAAATTAAATTAAATTAAATTAAATTAAATTAAATTAAATTAAATTAAATTAAATTAAATTAAATTAAATTAAATTAAATTAAATTAAATTAAATTAAATTAAATTAAATTAAATTAAATTAAATTAAATTAAATTAAATTAAATTAAATTAAATTAAATTAAATTAAATTAAATTAAATTAAATTAAATTAAATTAAATTAAATTAAATTAAATTAAATTAAATTAAATTAAATTAAATTAAATTAAATTAAATTAAATTAAATTAAATTAAATTAAATTAAATTAAATTAAATTAAATTAAATTAAATTAAATTAAATTAAATTAAATTAAATTAAATTAAATTAAATTAAATTAAATTAAATTAAATTAAATTAAATTAAATTAAATTAAATTAAATTAAATTAAATTAAATTAAATTAAATTAAATTAAATTAAATTAAATTAAATTAAATTAAATTAAATTAAATTAAATTAAATTAAATTAAATTAAATTAAATTAAATTAAATTAAATTAAATTAAATTAAATTAAATTAAATTAAATTAAATTAAATTAAATTAAATTAAATTAAATTAAATTAAATTAAATTAAATTAAATTAAATTAAATTAAATTAAATTAAATTAAATTAAATTAAATTAAATTAAATTAAATTAAATTAAATTAAATTAAATTAAATTAAATTAAATTAAATTAAATTAAATTAAATTAAATTAAATTAAATTAAATTAAATTAAATTAAATTAAATTAAATTAAATTAAATTAAATTAAATTAAATTAAATTAAATTAAATTAAATTAAATTAAATTAAATTAAATTAAATTAAATTAAATTAAATTAAATTAAATTAAATTAAATTAAATTAAATTAAATTAAATTAAATTAAATTAAATTAAATTAAATTAAATTAAATTAAATTAAATTAAATTAAATTAAATTAAATTAAATTAAATTAAATTAAATTAAATTAAATTAAATTAAATTAAATTAAATTAAATTAAATTAAATTAAATTAAATTAAATTAAATTAAATTAAATTAAATTAAATTAAATTAAATTAAATTAAATTAAATTAAATTAAATTAAATTAAATTAAATTAAATTAAATTAAATTAAATTAAATTAAATTAAATTAAATTAAATTAAATTAAATTAAATTAAATTAAATTAAATTAAATTAAATTAAATTAAATTAAATTAAATTAAATTAAATTAAATTAAATTAAATTAAATTAAATTAAATTAAATTAAATTAAATTAAATTAAATTAAATTAAATTAAATTAAATTAAATTAAATTAAATTAAATTAAATTAAATTAAATTAAATTAAATTAAATTAAATTAAATTAAATTAAATTAAATTAAATTAAATTAAATTAAATTAAATTAAATTAAATTAAATTAAATTAAATTAAATTAAATTAAATTAAATTAAATTAAATTAAATTAAATTAAATTAAATTAAATTAAATTAAATTAAATTAAATTAAATTAAATTAAATTAAATTAAATTAAATTAAATTAAATTAAATTAAATTAAATTAAATTAAATTAAATTAAATTAAATTAAATTAAATTAAATTAAATTAAATTAAATTAAATTAAATTAAATTAAATTAAATTAAATTAAATTAAATTAAATTAAATTAAATTAAATTAAATTAAATTAAATTAAATTAAATTAAATTAAATTAAATTAAATTAAATTAAATTAAATTAAATTAAATTAAATTAAATTAAATTAAATTAAATTAAATTAAATTAAATTAAATTAAATTAAATTAAATTAAATTAAATTAAATTAAATTAAATTAAATTAAATTAAATTAAATTAAATTAAATTAAATTAAATTAAATTAAATTAAATTAAATTAAATTAATAATTTAATTTAATTTAATTTAATTTTATTTTATTTTATTTTATTTTATTTTATTTTATTAAATAAATAAAATACAATAAAGAAAATAAATAGGAAAGTCAGAGGTGACAGATTACATGGCGGACAAAAGAGTAGAAAATAATGAAGAAGAATCAAAGAAGAGAGGAAGGCCAACAAATCTGGAAAGACTGTCAAAGGGAAGAAATAGCAGCACGGGGTCGTGATATAGGTGATCTATGGAAAAGGAAAAGGGAACATACAGACGGAGTGGAGCAGGAGACGGAGGAGGGAATGGAAATAATTCAGGCAAGTAAGAAAGTTCCAAGATCACTTCAGAAGAAGGAGGGAGAGGGGTCAAGTTTGGAGAGGATATTAAGGGAGATGAGAAACGAATTCAAACATGAGACACAGGAAATAAAGCAAGAGATGAAAAAGATGAGAGTGGATATAAAGGAGGAACTGGGAAAAATGCGAGAAGAAATAATAAGAGGGGAAAAGGAGAGAGGAGAACTGAAAGTTGAGGTAACAGGACTCGCAAAAAGGGTAGAAGAATTGGAGAAAAGAGAACAAAAAGTACGGGAAATTGAAGAGAGAGTAAAACAGTTTGAAGCGCAAAGCCGAGAAGGGGCATGTAAAATAAGTGAGGGAGAAGAGAAAGAGCACCTAGGGGAGAGGATGAAAGAAATGGAAGTAAAGATGGAAAAGCAAGAAAGAGAAAAAAGACGGCGTAATATAATAATTAAAAACTCGCAGATAAAAGGCACAATTCAAGAAACGGTGCAAAGAATATTCGAAAGGATAGGAGTACGAGGAGTAAGGATTGAGGAAGCGAAGGAGATCGGCAGGAGAGGATCAGACAGGAATGAAGGTATGATAGCTGTAAAGATGGAAACAATAGAGGGGAAAGCAGAGGTGATGAGGAAAAGAATTGAACTAAGCGGAAGGAGGGAGAGAATTGAAGAGGACCTTACGTGGAAAGAAAGGAGAATGCAATGGTTGATAAAGGAGCGAGCAGAAGAAGAGAAGAGAAAAGGGAAGTGGGTGAGGATAAGATATGGGAAACTGATAGTTAATGGGGAGATATGGGTTTGGGATGAAAAAAGGGAGGTTATAAGGAAAATAATGTATAGAGAGGGAGAACAGGAGCAACAACTGAGGGAAAGTAGGAGTAGCGAAAAGGAAGAAAGTGAAAGGGGAATAGAAGCGCAAACGGTGGCGTCAAAAAACGGATAAAGGAAGTAGAAAAGTCAGAGAGAATAAGGAGAGAAGATTAAGAAGATAGATGGAAGATAGCTTCTGGAATGTGGCAGGACTAGCAAATAAAGACAAACAGTTCTGGGAAGTAATCAAAGAATGGGAAGTGGTAGTGATGATAGAAACGTGGTTAGAGGAAAAGAACTGGGAGAAATGGAAAGCAAAATTGCCAAAGGGGTATAAGTGGATGAGACAGAGAGCAAAAAAGAAGAACAAGAAGGGAAGAGCAATGGGAGGGATGATGATGGGGATTAGAGAAGAAATGGCTATGGATGGTGAGGATAGTCAGGAAAAGGAAGAAGGAATAATGAGCAGGAAAGTAAAAGCAGGGAAGGACCAATGGGTTATAACGGGTGATTTTTTAAGAGGTTTAGAACTTTAAAAAAAAAAAAAACACAAAAAATTTGAAAAAATGAATGAAATATTTATTTGAATCGATAGTTTGAACTTTGCAATTTAATGTTTAAAGATAATTTCATGCAAATGTTGACCGCGGCTGCGTCTCAGGTAGCCCATCCGCTGAGTCCAATTTTGGCATACTCTTTCACACATATCGGCCGGTATCTCACGAATGAATGCATGGATGTTGGCTTCCAGTGCGTCAATCGAAGCGGGCTTGTCCCTATAGACATTAGCCTTGACATACCCCCACAAAAAATAGTCTAATGGTGTCAAATCGCACGATCTAGGCGGCCAATTGACCGGCCCGAAACGTGAAATTAACTGTTCACCAAACTCGCCTCGCAATTGCGCCATTGTTTCGCGTGCTGTGTGGCATGTGGCACCGTCTTGTTGAAACCACATATCATGCAAGTCAAGAACTTCCATTTCGGGCAAAAAAAAGTTTGTTATAATCGCGAATCGACATTTCGCAGTCTTCTGTCACACTAGCTGATACGGCCGCAATATTTTCTTCACTACGCACAGTACGTAAACGTGTTGGTGGTTTAATGTCCAACAAAGTAAATTTGGTAGCAAATTTGGTCACAATCTTCCGAATAGACTGCTCAGAAGGTCGAGAATGCCGACCATAAAATGGAAGCAGCGCGCGATGAACATTTCGAACCGAGCACGAATTTTGATAGTAAAATTCAATAATTTGCAAGCGTTGTTCATTTGTAAGACGATCCATGGTTAAATTGCAAACCAAACTGAAGCTTTTTGACAGTGACACAAGGTACTAAACACACGTCAGCTGTCAAAACCAGTGTTGCCAAAACCAAACCAGCTAAAAAATCACCCGTTAGTAGCAACGTACGTAAATGGGGACATAGATAAGAAATTGGAAAGCCTACGAAGGTGGATGGAGAGGCAATCAGAAGAAGAAAGAGTGATAATAGGAGGGGCCTTCAACGCGAGAACAGGACTAGAGGGTGGGAAAGTGAGGGATACGGAAGACGAAGAGGGTGGGAGAAGGTCGAAAGATAAAAAATTCAACGCCAAAGGAAGGAAGCTAACGCAAATGATAAGAGAATTAGGGTGGGAAATTTTTAACCGGAATATAGAGGGGGATGAGGAGGGAGAGTTCACGTACACAGGAGGTAGAGGGGAGACAGTAATAGATTATGTATTGGGGGACGAGAGGGCAAGAGGCGGGATAGAAAGGATGGAAGTAGCAGATAGAGTAGAGTCAGATCATCATCCATTGGTGGTCACGATGAAAAAAGGAAGAAGGAGAAAGAGAGAGAAAGTAAAGGAGGTTAAAAGAATAAATTAAATTAAATTAAATTAAATTAAATTAAATTAAATTAAATTAAATTAAATTAAATTAAATTAAATTAAATTAAATTAAATTAAATTAAATTAAATTAAATTAAATTAAATTAAATTAAATTAAATTAAATTAAATTAAATTAAATTAAATTAAATTAAATTAAATTAAATTAAATTAAATTAAATTAAATTAAATTAAATTAAATTAAATTAAATTAAATTAAATTAAATTAAATTAAATTAAATTAAATTAAATTAAATTAAATTAAATTAAATTAAATTAAATTAAATTAAATTAAATTAAATTAAATTAAATTAAATTAAATTAAATTAAATTAAATTAAATTAAATTAAATTAAATTAAATTAAATTAAATTAAATTAAATTAAATTAAATTAAATTAAATTAAATTAAATTAAATTAAATTAAATTAAATTAAATTAAATTAAATTAAATTAAATTAAATTAAATTAAATTAAATTAAATTAAATTAAATTAAATTAAATTAAATTAAATTAAATTAAATTAAATTAAATTAAATTAAATTAAATTAAATTAAATTAAATTAAATTAAATTAAATTAAATTAAATTAAATTAAATTAAATTAAATTAAATTAAATTAAATTAAATTAAATTAAATTAAATTAAATTAAATTAAATTAAATTAAATTAAATTAAATTAAATTAAATTAAATTAAATTAAATTAAATTAAATTAAATTAAATTAAATTAAATTAAATTAAATTAAATTAAATTAAATTAAATTAAATTAAATTAAATTAAATTAAATTAAATTAAATTAAATTAAATTAAATTAAATTAAATTAAATTAAATTAAATTAAATTAAATTAAATTAAATTAAATTAAATTAAATTAAATTAAATTAAATTAAATTAAATTAAATTAAATTAAATTAAATTAAATTAAATTAAATTAAATTAAATTAAATTAAATTAAATTAAATTAAATTAAATTAAATTAAATTAAATTAAATTAAATTAAATTAAATTAAATTAAATTAAATTAAATTAAATTAAATTAAATTAAATTAAATTAAATTAAATTAAATTAAATTAAATTAAATTAAATTAAATTAAATTAAATTAAATTAAATTAAATTAAATTAAATTAAATTAAATTAAATTAAATTAAATTAAATTAAATTAAATTAAATTAAATTAAATTAAATTAAATTAAATTAAATTAAATTAAATTAAATTAAATTAAATTAAATTAAATTAAATTAAATTAAATTAAATTAAATTAAATTAAATTAAATTAAATTAAATTAAATTAAATTAAATTAAATTAAATTAAATTAAATTAAATTAAATTAAATTAAATTAAATTAAATTAAATTAAATTAAATTAAATTAAATTAAATTAAATTAAATTAAATTAAATTAAATTAAATTAAATTAAATTAAATTAAATTAAATTAAATTAAATTAAATTAAATTAAATTAAATTAAATTAAATTAAATTAAATTAAATTAAATTAAATTAAATTAAATTAAATTAAATTAAATTAAATTAAATTAAATTAAATTAAATTAAATTAAATTAAATTAAATTAAATTAAATTAAATTAAATTAAATTAAATTAAATTAAATTAAATTAAATTAAATTAAATTAAATTAAATTAAATTAAATTAAATTAAATTAAATTAAATTAAATTAAATTAAATTAAATTAAATTAAATTAAATTAAATTAAATTAAATTAAATTAAATTAAATTAAATTAAATTAAATTAAATTAAATTAAATTAAATTAAATTAAATTAAATTAAATTAAATTAAATTAAATTAAATTAAATTAAATTAAATTAAATTAAATTAAATTAAATTAAATTAAATTAAATTAAATTAAATTAAATTAAATTAAATTAAATTAAATTAAATTAAATTAAATTAAATTAAATTAAATTAAATTAAATTAAATTAAATTAAATTAAATTAAATTAAATTAAATTAAATTAAATTAAATTAAATTAAATTAAATTAAATTAAATTAAATTAAATTAAATTAAATTAAATTAAATTAAATTAAATTAAATTAAATTAAATTAAATTAAATTAAATTAAATTAAATTAAATTAAATTAAATTAAATTAAATTAAATTAAATTAAATTAAATTAAATTAAATTAAATTAAATTAAATTAAATTAAATTAAATTAAATTAAATTAAATTAAATTAAATTAAATTAAATTAAATTAAATTAAATTAAATTAAATTAAATTAAATTAAATTAAATTAAATTAAATTAAATTAAATTAAATTAAATTAAATTAAATTAAATTAAATTAAATTAAATTAAATTAAATTAAATTAAATTAAATTAAATTAAATTAAATTAAATTAAATTAAATTAAATTAAATTAAATTAAATTAAATTAAATTAAATTAAATTAAATTAAATTAAATTAAATTAAATTAAATTAAATTAAATTAAATTAAATTAAATTAAATTAAATTAAATTAAATTAAATTAAATTAAATTAAATTAAATTAAATTAAATTAAATTAAATTAAATTAAATTAAATTAAATTAAATTAAATTAAATTAAATTAAATTAAATTAAATTAAATTAAATTAAATTAAATTAAATTAAATTAAATTAAATTAAATTAAATTAAATTAAATTAAATTAAATTAAATTAAATTAAATTAAATTAAATTAAATTAAATTAAATTAAATTAAATTAAATTAAATTAAATTAAATTAAATTAAATTAAATTAAATTAAATTAAATTAAATTAAATTAAATTAAATTAAATTAAATTAAATTAAATTAAATTAAATTAAATTAAATTAAATTAAATTAAATTAAATTAAATTAAATTAAATTAAATTAAATTAAATTAAATTAAATTAAATTAAATTAAATTAAATTAAATTAAATTAAATTAAATTAAATTAAATTAAATTAAATTAAATTAAATTAAATTAAATTAAATTAAATTAAATTAAATTAAATTAAATTAAATTAAATTAAATTAAATTAAATTAAATTAAATTAAATTAAATTAAATTAAATTAAATTAAATTAAATTAAATTAAATTAAATTAAATTAAATTAAATTAAATTAAATTAAATTAAATTAAATTAAATTAAATTAAATTAAATTAAATTAAATTAAATTAAATTAAATTAAATTAAATTAAATTAAATTAAATTAAATTAAATTAAATTAAATTAAATTAAATTAAATTAAATTAAATTAAATTAAATTAAATTAAATTAAATTAAATTAAATTAAATTAAATTAAATTAAATTAAATTAAATTAAATTAAATTAAATTAAATTAAATTAAATTAAATTAAATTAAATTAAATTAAATTAAATTAAATTAAATTAAATTAAATTAAATTAAATTAAATTAAATTAAATTAAATTAAATTAAATTAAATTAAATTAAATTAAATTAAATTAAATTAAATTAAATTAAATTAAATTAAATTAAATTAAATTAAATTAAATTAAATTAAATTAAATTAAATTAAATTAAATTAAATTAAATTAAATTAAATTAAATTAAATTAAATTAAATTAAATTAAATTAAATTAAATTAAATTAAATTAAATTAAATTAAATTAAATTAAATTAAATTAAATTAAATTAAATTAAATTAAATTAAATTAAATTAAATTAAATTAAATTAAATTAAATTAAATTAAATTAAATTAAATTAAATTAAATTAAATTAAATTAAATTAAATTAAATTAAATTAAATTAAATTAAATTAAATTAAATTAAATTAAATTAAATTAAATTAAATTAAATTAAATTAAATTAAATTAAATTAAATTAAATTAAATTAAATTAAATTAAATTAAATTAAATTAAATTAAATTAAATTAAATTAAATTAAATTAAATTAAATTAAATTAAATTAAATTAAATTAAATTAAATTAAATTAAATTAAATTAAATTAAATTAAATTAAATTAAATTAAATTAAATTAAATTAAATTAAATTAAATTAAATTAAATTAAATTAAATTAAATTAAATTAAATTAAATTAAATTAAATTAAATTAAATTAAATTAAATTAAATTAAATTAAATTAAATTAAATTAAATTAAATTAAATTAAATTAAATTAAATTAAATTAAATTAAATTAAATTAAATTAAATTAAATTAAATTAAATTAAATTAAATTAAATTAAATTAAATTAAATTAAATTAAATTAAATTAAATTAAATTAAATTAAATTAAATTAAATTAAATTAAATTAAATTAAATTAAATTAAATTAAATTAAATTAAATTAAATTAAATTAAATTAAATTAAATTAAATTAAATTAAATTAAATTAAATTAAATTAAATTAAATTAAATTAAATTAAATTAAATTAAATTAAATTAAATTAAATTAAATTAAATTAAATTAATAATTTAATTTAAATTTAATTTAATTTAATTTAATTTTATTTTATTTTATTTTATTTTATTTAATTAAATAAATAAAATACAATAAAGAAAATAAATAGGAAAGTCAGAGGTGACAGATTACATGGCGGACAAAAGAGTAGAAAATAATGAAGAAGAATCAAAGAAGAGAGGAAGGCCAACAAATCTGGAAAGACTGTCAAAGGGAAGAAATAGCAGCACGGGGTCGTGATATAGGTGATCTATGGAAAAGGAAAAGGGAACATACAGACGGAGTGGAGCAGGAGACGGAGGAGGGAATGGAAATAATTCAGGCAAGTAAGAAAGTTCCAAGATCACTTCAGAAGAAGGAGGGAGAGGGGTCAAGTTTGGAGAGGATATTAAGGGAGATGAGAAACGAATTCAAACATGAGACACAGGAAATAAAGCAAGAGATGAAAAAGATGAGAGTGGATATAAAGGAGGAACTGGGAAAAATGCGAGAAGAAATAATAAGAGGGGAAAAGGAGAGAGGAGAACTGAAAGTTGTGGTAAGAGGGCTCGCAAAAAGGGTAGAAGAATTGGAGAAAAGAGAACAAAATGTACGGGAAATTGAAGAGAGAGTAAAACAGTTTGAAGCGCAAAGCCGAGAAGGGGCATGTAAAATAAGTGAGGGAGAAGAGAAAGAGCACCTAGGGGAGAGGATGAAAGAAATGGAAGTAAAGATGGAAAAGCAAGAAAGAGAAAAAAGACGGCGTAATATAATAATTAAAAACTCGCAGATAAAAGGCACAATTCAAGAAACGGTGCAAAGAATATTCGAAAGGATAGGAGTACGAGGAGTAAGGATTGAGGAAGCGAAGGAGATCGGCAGGAGAGGATCAGACAGGAATGAAGGTATGATAGCTGTAAAGATGGAAACAATAGAGGGGAAAGCAGAGGTGATGAGGAAAAGAATTGAACTAAGCGGAAGGAGGGAGAGAATTGAAGAGGACCTTACGTGGAAAGAAAGGAGAATGCAATGGTTGATAAAGGAGCGAGCAGAAGAAGAGAAGAGAAAAGGGAAGTGGGTGAGGATAAGATATGGGAAACTGATAGTTAATGGGGAGATATGGGTTTGGGATGAAAAAAGGGAGGTTATAAGGAAAATAATGTATAGAGAGGGAGAACAGGAGCAACAACTGAGGGAAAGTAGGAGTAGCGAAAAGGAAGAAAGTGAAAGGGGAATAGAAGCGCAAACGGTGGCGTCAAAAAACGGATAAAGGAAGTAGAAAAGTCAGAGAGAATAAGGAGAGAAGATTAAGAAGATAGATGGAAGATAGCTTCTGGAATGTGGCAGGACTAGCAAATAAAGACAAACAGTTCTGGGAAGTAATCAAAGAATGGGAAGTGGTAGTGATGATAGAAACGTGGTTAGAGGAAAAGAACTGGGAGAAATGGAAAGCAAAATTGCCAAAGGGGTATAAGTGGATGAGACAGAGAGCAAAAAAGAAGAACAAGAAGGGAAGAGCAATGGGAGGGATGATGATGGGGATTAGAGAAGAAATGGCTATGGATGGTGAGGATAGTCAGGAAAAGGAAGAAGGAATAATGAGCAGGAAAGTAAAAGCAGGGAAGGACCAATGGGTTATAACGGGTGATTTTTTAAGAGGTTTAGAACTTTAAAAAAAAAAAAAACACAAAAAATTTGAAAAAATGAATGAAATATTTATTTGAATCGATAGTTTGAACTTTGCAATTTAATGTTTAAAGATAATTTCATGCAAATGTTGACCGCGGCTGCGTCTCAGGTAGCCCATCCGCTGAGTCCAATTTTGGCATACTCTTTCACACATATCGGCCGGTATCTCACGAATGAATGCATGGATGTTGGCTTCCAGTGCGTCAATCGAAGCGGGCTTGTCCCTATAGACATTAGCCTTGACATACCCCCACAAAAAATAGTCTAATGGTGTCAAATCGCACGATCTAGGCGGCCAATTGACCGGCCCGAAACGTGAAATTAACTGTTCACCAAACTCGCCTCGCAATTGCGCCATTGTTTCGCGTGCTGTGTGGCATGTGGCACCGTCTTGTTGAAACCACATATCATGCAAGTCAAGAACTTCCATTTCGGGCAAAAAAAAGTTTGTTATAATCGCGAATCGACATTTCGCAGTCTTCTGTCACACTAGCTGATACGGCCGCAATATTTTCTTCACTACGCACAGTACGTAAACGTGTTGGTGGTTTAATGTCCAACAAAGTAAATTTGGTAGCAAATTTGGTCACAATCTTCCGAATAGACTGCTCAGAAGGTCGAGAATGCCGACCATAAAATGGAAGCAGCGCGCGATGAACATTTCGAACCGAGCACGAATTTTGATAGTAAAATTCAATAATTTGCAAGCGTTGTTCATTTGTAAGACGATCCATGGTTAAATTGCAAACCAAACTGAAGCTTTTTGACAGTGACACAAGGTACTAAACACACGTCAGCTGTCAAAACCAGTGTTGCCAAAACCAAACCAGCTAAAAAATCACCCGTTAGTAGCAACGTACGTAAATGGGGACATAGATAAGAAATTGGAAAGCCTACGAAGGTGGATGGAGAGGCAATCAGAAGAAGAAAGAGTGATAATAGGAGGGGCCTTCAACGCGAGAACAGGACTAGAGGGTGGGAAAGTGAGGGATACGGAAGACGAAGAGGGTGGGAGAAGGTCGAAAGATAAAAAATTCAACGCCAAAGGAAGGAAGCTAACGCAAATGATAAGAGAATTAGGGTGGGAAATTTTTAACCGGAATATAGAGGGGGATGAGGAGGGAGAGTTCACGTACACAGGAGGTAGAGGGGAGACAGTAATAGATTATGTATTGGGGGACGAGAGGGCAAGAGGCGGGATAGAAAGGATGGAAGTAGCAGATAGAGTAGAGTCAGATCATCATCCATTGGTGGTCACGATGAAAAAAGGAAGAAGGAGAAAGAGAGAGAAAGTAAAGGAGGTTAAAAGAATAAATTAAATTAAATTAAATTAAATTAAATTAAATTAAATTAAATTAAATTAAATTAAATTAAATTAAATTAAATTAAATTAAATTAAATTAAATTAAATTAAATTAAATTAAATTAAATTAAATTAAATTAAATTAAATTAAATTAAATTAAATTAAATTAAATTAAATTAAATTAAATTAAATTAAATTAAATTAAATTAAATTAAATTAAATTAAATTAAATTAAATTAAATTAAATTAAATTAAATTAAATTAAATTAAATTAAATTAAATTAAATTAAATTAAATTAAATTAAATTAAATTAAATTAAATTAAATTAAATTAAATTAAATTAAATTAAATTAAATTAAATTAAATTAAATTAAATTAAATTAAATTAAATTAAATTAAATTAAATTAAATTAAATTAAATTAAATTAAATTAAATTAAATTAAATTAAATTAAATTAAATTAAATTAAATTAAATTAAATTAAATTAAATTAAATTAAATTAAATTAAATTAAATTAAATTAAATTAAATTAAATTAAATTAAATTAAATTAAATTAAATTAAATTAAATTAAATTAAATTAAATTAAATTAAATTAAATTAAATTAAATTAAATTAAATTAAATTAAATTAAATTAAATTAAATTAAATTAAATTAAATTAAATTAAATTAAATTAAATTTAATTAAATTAAATTAAATTAAATTAAATTAAATTAAATTAAATTAAATTAAATTAAATTTAATTAAATTAAATTTAATTAAATTAAATTAAATTAAATTAAATTAAATTAAATTAAATTAAATTAAATTAAATTAAATTAAATTAAATTAAATTAAATTAAATTAAATTAAATTAAATTAAATTAAATTAAATTAAATTAAATTAAATTAAATTAAATTAAATTAAATTAAATTAAATTAAATTAAATTAAATTAAATTAAATTAAATTAAATTAAATTAAATTAAATTAAATTAAATTAAATTAAATTAAATTAAATTAAATTAAATTAAATTAAATTAAATTAAATTAAATTAAATTAAATTAAATTAAATTAAATTAAATTAAATTAAATTAAATTAAATTAAATTAAATTAAATTAAATTAAATTAAATTAAATTAAATTAAATTAAATTAAATTAAATTAAATTAAATTAAATTAAATTAAATTAAATTAAATTAAATTAAATTAAATTAAATTAAATTAAATTAAATTAAATTAAATTAAATTAAATTAAATTAAATTAAATTAAATTAAATTAAATTAAATTAAATTAAATTAAATTAAATTAAATTAAATTAAATTAAATTAAATTAAATTAAATTAAATTAAATTAAATTAAATTAAATTAAATTAAATTAAATTAAATTAAATTAAATTAAATTAAATTAAATTAAATTAAATTAAATTAAATTAAATTAAATTAAATTAAATTAAATTAAATTAAATTAAATTAAATTAAATTAAATTAAATTAAATTAAATTAAATTAAATTAAATTAAATTAAATTAAATTAAATTAAATTAAATTAAATTAAATTAAATTAAATTAAATTAAATTAAATTAAATTAAATTAAATTAAATTAAATTAAATTAAATTAAATTAAATTAAATTAAATTAAATTAAATTAAATTAAATTAAATTAAATTAAATTAAATTAAATTAAATTAAATTAAATTAAATTAAATTAAATTAAATTAAATTAAATTAAATTAAATTAAATTAAATTAAATTAAATTAAATTAAATTAAATTAAATTAAATTAAATTAAATTAAATTAAATTAAATTAAATTAAATTAAATTAAATTAAATTAAATTAAATTAAATTAAATTAAATTAAATTAAATTAAATTAAATTAAATTAAATTAAATTAAATTAAATTAAATTAAATTAAATTAAATTAAATTAAATTAAATTAAATTAAATTAAATTAAATTAAATTAAATTAAATTAAATTAAATTAAATTAAATTAAATTAAATTAAATTAAATTAAATTAAATTAAATTAAATTAAATTAAATTAAATTAAATTAAATTAAATTAAATTAAATTAAATTAAATTAAATTAAATTAAATTAAATTAAATTAAATTAAATTAAATTAAATTAAATTAAATTAAATTAAATTAAATTAAATTAAATTAAATTAAATTAAATTAAATTAAATTAAATTAAATTAAATTAAATTAAATTAAATTAAATTAAATTAAATTAAATTAAATTAAATTAAATTAAATTAAATTAAATTAAATTAAATTAAATTAAATTAAATTAAATTAAATTAAATTAAATTAAATTAAATTAAATTAAATTAAATTAAATTAAATTAAATTAAATTAAATTAAATTAAATTAAATTAAATTAAATTAAATTAAATTAAATTAAATTAAATTAAATTAAATTAAATTAAATTAAATTAAATTAAATTAAATTAAATTAAATTAAATTAAATTAAATTAAATTAAATTAAATTAAATTAAATTAAATTAAATTAAATTAAATTAAATTAAATTAAATTAAATTAAATTAAATTAAATTAAATTAAATTAAATTAAATTAAATTAAATTAAATTAAATTAAATTAAATTAAATTAAATTAAATTAATAATTTAATTTAAATTTAATTTAATTTAATTTTATTTTATTTTATTTTATTTTATTTAATTAAATAAATAAAATACAATAAAGAAAATAAATAGGAAAGTCAGAGGTGACAGATTACATGGCGGACAAAAGAGTAGAAAATAATGAAGAAGAATCAAAGAAGAGAGGAAGGCCAACAAATCTGGAAAGACTGTCAAAGGGAAGAAATAGCAGCACGGGGTCGTGATATAGGTGATCTATGGAAAAGGAAAAGGGAACATACAGACGGAGTGGAGCAGGAGACGGAGGAGGGAATGGAAATAATTCAGGCAAGTAAGAAAGTTCCAAGATCACTTCAGAAGAAGGAGGGAGAGGGGTCAAGTTTGGAGAGGATATTAAGGGAGATGAGAAACGAATTCAAACATGAGACACAGGAAATAAAGCAAGAGATGAAAAAGATGAGAGTGGATATAAAGGAGGAACTGGGAAAAATGCGAGAAGAAATAATAAGAGGGGAAAAGGAGAGAGGAGAACTGAAAGTTGTGGTAAGAGGGCTCGCAAAAAGGGTAGAAGAATTGGAGAAAAGAGAACAAAATGTACGGGAAATTGAAGAGAGAGTAAAACAGTTTGAAGCGCAAAGCCGAGAAGGGGCATGTAAAATAAGTGAGGGAGAAGAGAAAGAGCACCTAGGGGAGAGGATGAAAGAAATGGAAGTAAAGATGGAAAAGCAAGAAAGAGAAAAAAGACGGCGTAATATAATAATTAAAAACTCGCAGATAAAAGGCACAATTCAAGAAACGGTGCAAAGAATATTCGAAAGGATAGGAGTACGAGGAGTAAGGATTGAGGAAGCGAAGGAGATCGGCAGGAGAGGATCAGACAGGAATGAAGGTATGATAGCTGTAAAGATGGAAACAATAGAGGGGAAAGCAGAGGTGATGAGGAAAAGAATTGAACTAAGCGGAAGGAGGGAGAGAATTGAAGAGGACCTTACGTGGAAAGAAAGGAGAATGCAATGGTTGATAAAGGAGCGAGCAGAAGAAGAGAAGAGAAAAGGGAAGTGGGTGAGGATAAGATATGGGAAACTGATAGTTAATGGGGAGATATGGGTTTGGGATGAAAAAAGGGAGGTTATAAGGAAAATAATGTATAGAGAGGGAGAACAGGAGCAACAACTGAGGGAAAGTAGGAGTAGCGAAAAGGAAGAAAGTGAAAGGGGAATAGAAGCGCAAACGGTGGCGTCAAAAAACGGATAAAGGAAGTAGAAAAGTCAGAGAGAATAAGGAGAGAAGATTAAGAAGATAGATGGAAGATAGCTTCTGGAATGTGGCAGGACTAGCAAATAAAGACAAACAGTTCTGGGAAGTAATCAAAGAATGGGAAGTGGTAGTGATGATAGAAACGTGGTTAGAGGAAAAGAACTGGGAGAAATGGAAAGCAAAATTGCCAAAGGGGTATAAGTGGATGAGACAGAGAGCAAAAAAGAAGAACAAGAAGGGAAGAGCAATGGGAGGGATGATGATGGGGATTAGAGAAGAAATGGCTATGGATGGTGAGGATAGTCAGGAAAAGGAAGAAGGAATAATGAGCAGGAAAGTAAAAGCAGGGAAGGACCAATGGGTTATAACGGGTGATTTTTTAAGAGGTTTAGAACTTTAAAAAAAAAAAAAACACAAAAAATTTGAAAAAATGAATGAAATATTTATTTGAATCGATAGTTTGAACCTTGCAATTTAATGTTTAAAGATAATTTCATGCAAATGTTGACCGCGGCTGCGTCTCAGGTAGCCCATCCGCTGAGTCCAATTTTGGCATACTCTTTCACACATATCGGCCGGTATCTCACGAATGAATGCATGGATGTTGGCTTCCAGTGCGTCAATCGAAGCGGGCTTGTCCCTATAGACATTAGCCTTGACATACCCCCACAAAAAATAGTCTAATGGTGTCAAATCGCACGATCTAGGCGGCCAATTGACCGGCCCGAAACGTGAAATTAACTGTTCACCAAACTCGCCTCGCAATTGCGCCATTGTTTCGCGTGCTGTGTGGCATGTGGCACCGTCTTGTTGAAACCACATATCATGCAAGTCAAGAACTTCCATTTCGGGCAAAAAAAAGTTTGTTATAATCGCGAATCGACATTTCGCAGTCTTCTGTCACACTAGCTGATACGGCCGCAATATTTTCTTCACTACGCACAGTACGTAAACGTGTTGGTGGTTTAATGTCCAACAAAGTAAATTTGGTAGCAAATTTGGTCACAATCTTCCGAATAGACTGCTCAGAAGGTCGAGAATGCCGACCATAAAATGGAAGCAGCGCGCGATGAACATTTCGAACCGAGCACGAATTTTGATAGTAAAATTCAATAATTTGCAAGCGTTGTTCATTTGTAAGACGATCCATGGTTAAATTGCAAACCAAACTGAAGCTTTTTGACAGTGACACAAGGTACTAAACACACGTCAGCTGTCAAAACCAGTGTTGCCAAAACCAAACCAGCTAAAAAATCACCCGTTAGTAGCAACGTACGTAAATGGGGACATAGATAAGAAATTGGAAAGCCTACGAAGGTGGATGGAGAGGCAATCAGAAGAAGAAAGAGTGATAATAGGAGGGGCCTTCAACGCGAGAACAGGACTAGAGGGTGGGAAAGTGAGGGATACGGAAGACGAAGAGGGTGGGAGAAGGTCGAAAGATAAAAAATTCAACGCCAAAGGAAGGAAGCTAACGCAAATGATAAGAGAATTAGGGTGGGAAATTTTTAACCGGAATATAGAGGGGGATGAGGAGGGAGAGTTCACGTACACAGGAGGTAGAGGGGAGACAGTAATAGATTATGTATTGGGGGACGAGAGGGCAAGAGGCGGGATAGAAAGGATGGAAGTAGCAGATAGAGTAGAGTCAGATCATCATCCATTGGTGGTCACGATGAAAAAAGGAAGAAGGAGAAAGAGAGAGAAAGTAAAGGAGGTTAAAAGAATAAATTAAATTAAATTAAATTAAATTAAATTAAATTAAATTAAATTAAATTAAATTAAATTAAATTAAATTAAATTAAATTAAATTAAATTAAATTAAATTAAATTAAATTAAATTAAATTAAATTAAATTAAATTAAATTAAATTAAATTAAATTAAATTAAATTAAATTAAATTAAATTAAATTAAATTAAATTAAATTAAATTAAATTAAATTAAATTAAATTAAATTAAATTAAATTAAATTAAATTAAATTAAATTAAATTAAATTAAATTAAATTAAATTAAATTAAATTAAATTAAATTAAATTAAATTAAATTAAATTAAATTAAATTAAATTAAATTAAATTAAATTAAATTAAATTAAATTAAATTAAATTAAATTAAATTAAATTAAATTAAATTAAATTAAATTAAATTAAATTAAATTAAATTAAATTAAATTAAATTAAATTAAATTAAATTAAATTAAATTAAATTAAATTAAATTAAATTAAATTAAATTAAATTAAATTAAATTAAATTAAATTAAATTAAATTAAATTAAATTAAATTAAATTAAATTAAATTAAATTAAATTAAATTAAATTAAATTAAATTAAATTAAATTAAATTAAATTAAATTAAATTAAATTAAATTAAATTAAATTAAATTAAATTAAATTAAATTAAATTAAATTAAATTAAATTAAATTAAATTAAATTAAATTAAATTAAATTAAATTAAATTAAATTAAATTAAATTAAATTAAATTAAATTAAATTAAATTAAATTAAATTAAATTAAATTAAATTAAATTAAATTAAATTAAATTAAATTAAATTAAATTAAATTAAATTAAATTAAATTAAATTAAATTAAATTAAATTAAATTAAATTAAATTAAATTAAATTAAATTAAATTAAATTAAATTAAATTAAATTAAATTAAATTAAATTAAATTAAATTAAATTAAATTAAATTAAATTAAATTAAATTAAATTAAATTAAATTAAATTAAATTAAATTAAATTAAATTAAATTAAATTAAATTAAATTAAATTAAATTAAATTAAATTAAATTAAATTAAATTAAATTAAATTAAATTAAATTAAATTAAATTAAATTAAATTAAATTAAATTAAATTAAATTAAATTAAATTAAATTAAATTAAATTAAATTAAATTAAATTAAATTAAATTAAATTAAATTAAATTAAATTAAATTAAATTAAATTAAATTAAATTAAATTAAATTAAATTAAATTAAATTAAATTAAATTAAATTAAATTAAATTAAATTAAATTAAATTAAATTAAATTAAATTAAATTAAATTAAATTAAATTAAATTAAATTAAATTAAATTAAATTAAATTAAATTAAATTAAATTAAATTAAATTAAATTAAATTAAATTAAATTAAATTAAATTAAATTAAATTAAATTAAATTAAATTAAATTAAATTAAATTAAATTAAATTAAATTAAATTAAATTAAATTAAATTAAATTAAATTAAATTAAATTAAATTAAATTAAATTAAATTAAATTAAATTAAATTAAATTAAATTAAATTAAATTAAATTAAATTAAATTAAATTAAATTAAATTAAATTAAATTAAATTAAATTAAATTAAATTAAATTAAATTAAATTAAATTAAATTAAATTAAATTAAATTAAATTAAATTAAATTAAATTAAATTAAATTAAATTAAATTAAATTAAATTAAATTAAATTAAATTAAATTAAATTAAATTAAATTAAATTAAATTAAATTAAATTAAATTAAATTAAATTAAATTAAATTAAATTAAATTAAATTAAATTAAATTAAATTAAATTAAATTAAATTAAATTAAATTAAATTAAATTAAATTAAATTAAATTAAATTAAATTAAATTAAATTAAATTAAATTAAATTAAATTAAATTAAATTAAATTAAATTAAATTAAATTAAATTAAATTAAATTAAATTAAATTAAATTAAATTAAATTAAATTAAATTAAATTAAATTAAATTAAATTAAATTAAATTAAATTAAATTAAATTAAATTAAATTAAATTAAATTAAATTAAATTAAATTAAATTAAATTAAATTAAATTAAATTAAATTAAATTAAATTAAATTAAATTAAATTAAATTAAATTAAATTAAATTAAATTAAATTAAATTAAATTAAATTAAATTAAATTAAATTAAATTAAATTAAATTAAATTAAATTAAATTAAATTAAATTAAATTAAATTAAATTAAATTAAATTAAATTAAATTAAATTAAATTAAATTAAATTAAATTAAATTAAATTAAATTAAATTAAATTAAATTAAATTAAATTAAATTAAATTAAATTAAATTAAATTAAATTAAATTAAATTAAATTAAATTAAATTAAATTAAATTAAATTAAATTAAATTAAATTAAATTAAATTAAATTAAATTAAATTAAATTAAATTAAATTAAATTAAATTAAATTAAATTAAATTAAATTAAATTAAATTAAATTAAATTAAATTAAATTAAATTAAATTAAATTAAATTAAATTAAATTAAATTAAATTAAATTAAATTAAATTAAATTAAATTAAATTAAATTAAATTAAATTAAATTAAATTAAATTAAATTAAATTAAATTAAATTAAATTAAATTAAATTAAATTAAATTAAATTAAATTAAATTAAATTAAATTAAATTAAATTAAATTAAATTAAATTAAATTAAATTAAATTAAATTAAATTAAATTAAATTAAATTAAATTAAATTAAATTAAATTAAATTAAATTAAATTAAATTAAATTAAATTAAATTAAATTAAATTAAATTAAATTAAATTAAATTAAATTAAATTAAATTAAATTAAATTAAATTAAATTAAATTAAATTAAATTAAATTAAATTAAATTAAATTAAATTAAATTAAATTAAATTAAATTAAATTAAATTAAATTAAATTAAATTAAATTAAATTAAATTAAATTAAATTAAATTAAATTAAATTAAATTAAATTAAATTAAATTAAATTAAATTAAATTAAATTAAATTAAATTAAATTAAATTAAATTAAATTAAATTAAATTAAATTAAATTAAATTAA
This sequence comes from Epistrophe grossulariae, assembly GCA_929447395.1. Lineage (NCBI taxonomy): Eukaryota > Metazoa > Arthropoda > Insecta > Diptera > Syrphidae > Epistrophe > Epistrophe grossulariae. The sequence goes on along the minus strand of OV839567.1, from coordinate 21,984,971 downwards.
ATTAAATTAAATTAAATTAAATTAAATTAAATTAAATTAAATTAAATTAAATTAAATTAAATTAAATTAAATTAAATTAAATTAAATTAAATTAAATTAAATTAAATTAAATTAAATTAAATTAAATTAAATTAAATTAAATTAAATTAAATTAAATTAAATTAAATTAAATTAAATTAAATTAAATTAAATTAAATTAAATTAAATTAAATTAAATTAAATTAAATTAAATTAAATTAAATTAAATTAAATTAAATTAAATTAAATTAAATTAAATTAAATTAAATTAAATTAAATTAAATTAAATTAAATTAAATTAAATTAAATTAAATTAAATTAAATTAAATTAAATTAAATTAAATTAAATTAAATTAAATTAAATTAAATTAAATTAAATTAAATTAAATTAAATTAAATTAAATTAAATTAAATTAAATTAAATTAAATTAAATTAAATTAAATTAAATTAAATTAAATTAAATTAAATTAAATTAAATTAAATTAAATTAAATTAAATTAAATTAAATTAAATTAAATTAAATTAAATTAAATTAAATTAAATTAAATTAAATTAAATTAAATTAAATTAAATTAAATTAAATTAAATTAAATTAAATTAAATTAAATTAAATTAAATTAAATTAAATTAAATTAAATTAAATTAAATTAAATTAAATTAAATTAAATTAAATTAAATTAAATTAAATTAAATTAAATTAAATTAAATTAAATTAAATTAAATTAAATTAAATTAAATTAAATTAAATTAAATTAAATTAAATTAAATTAAATTAAATTAAATTAAATTAAATTAAATTAAATTAAATTAAATTAAATTAAATTAAATTAAATTAAATTAAATTAAATTAAATTAAATTAAATTAAATTAAATTAAATTAAATTAAATTAAATTAAATTAAATTAAATTAAATTAAATTAAATTAAATTAAATTAAATTAAATTAAATTAAATTAAATTAAATTAAATTAAATTAAATTAAATTAAATTAAATTAAATTAAATTAAATTAAATTAAATTAAATTAAATTAAATTAAATTAAATTAAATTAAATTAAATTAAATTAAATTAAATTAAATTAAATTAAATTAAATTAAATTAAATTAAATTAAATTAAATTAAATTAAATTAAATTAAATTAAATTAAATTAAATTAAATTAAATTAAATTAAATTAAATTAAATTAAATTAAATTAAATTAAATTAAATTAAATTAAATTAAATTAAATTAAATTAAATTAAATTAAATTAAATTAAATTAAATTAAATTAAATTAAATTAAATTAAATTAAATTAAATTAAATTAAATTAAATTAAATTAAATTAAATTAAATTAAATTAAATTAAATTAAATTAAATTAAATTAAATTAAATTAAATTAAATTAAATTAAATTAAATTAAATTAAATTAAATTAAATTAAATTAAATTAAATTAAATTAAATTAAATTAAATTAAATTAAATTAAATTAAATTAAATTAAATTAAATTAAATTAAATTAAATTAAATTAAATTAAATTAAATTAAATTAAATTAAATTAAATTAAATTAAATTAAATTAAATTAAATTAAATTAAATTAAATTAAATTAAATTAAATTAAATTAAATTAAATTAAATTAAATTAAATTAAATTAAATTAAATTAAATTAAATTAAATTAAATTAAATTAAATTAAATTAAATTAAATTAAATTAAATTAAATTAAATTAAATTAAATTAAATTAAATTAAATTAAATTAAATTAAATTAAATTAAATTAAATTAAATTAAATTAAATTAAATTAAATTAAATTAAATTAAATTAAATTAAATTAAATTAAATTAAATTAAATTAAATTAAATTAAATTAAATTAAATTAAATTAAATTAAATTAAATTAAATTAAATTAAATTAAATTAAATTAAATTAAATTAAATTAAATTAAATTAAATTAAATTAAATTAAATTAAATTAAATTAAATTAAATTAAATTAAATTAAATTAAATTAAATTAAATTAAATTAAATTAAATTAAATTAAATTAAATTAAATTAAATTAAATTAAATTAAATTAAATTAAATTAAATTAAATTAAATTAAATTAAATTAAATTAAATTAAATTAAATTAAATTAAATTAAATTAATAATTTAATTTAAATTTAATTTAATTTAATTTTATTTTATTTTATTTTATTTTATTTAATTAAATAAATAAAATACAATAAAGAAAATAAATAGGAAAGTCAGAGGTGACAGATTACATGGCGGACAAAAGAGTAGAAAATAATGAAGAAGAATCAAAGAAGAGAGGAAGGCCAACAAATCTGGAAAGACTGTCAAAGGGAAGAAATAGCAGCACGGGGTCGTGATATAGGTGATCTATGGAAAAGGAAAAGGGAACATACAGACGGAGTGGAGCAGGAGACGGAGGAGGGAATGGAAATAATTCAGGCAAGTAAGAAAGTTCCAAGATCACTTCAGAAGAAGGAGGGAGAGGGGTCAAGTTTGGAGAGGATATTAAGGGAGATGAGAAACGAATTCAAACATGAGACACAGGAAATAAAGCAAGAGATGAAAAAGATGAGAGTGGATATAAAGGAGGAACTGGGAAAAATGCGAGAAGAAATAATAAGAGGGGAAAAGGAGAGAGGAGAACTGAAAGTTGTGGTAAGAGGGCTCGCAAAAAGGGTAGAAGAATTGGAGAAAAGAGAACAAAATGTACGGGAAATTGAAGAGAGAGTAAAACAGTTTGAAGCGCAAAGCCGAGAAGGGGCATGTAAAATAAGTGAGGGAGAAGAGAAAGAGCACCTAGGGGAGAGGATGAAAGAAATGGAAGTAAAGATGGAAAAGCAAGAAAGAGAAAAAAGACGGCGTAATATAATAATTAAAAACTCGCAGATAAAAGGCACAATTCAAGAAACGGTGCAAAGAATATTCGAAAGGATAGGAGTACGAGGAGTAAGGATTGAGGAAGCGAAGGAGATCGGCAGGAGAGGATCAGACAGGAATGAAGGTATGATAGCTGTAAAGATGGAAACAATAGAGGGGAAAGCAGAGGTGATGAGGAAAAGAATTGAACTAAGCGGAAGGAGGGAGAGAATTGAAGAGGACCTTACGTGGAAAGAAAGGAGAATGCAATGGTTGATAAAGGAGCGAGCAGAAGAAGAGAAGAGAAAAGGGAAGTGGGTGAGGATAAGATATGGGAAACTGATAGTTAATGGGGAGATATGGGTTTGGGATGAAAAAAGGGAGGTTATAAGGAAAATAATGTATAGAGAGGGAGAAGAGGAGCAACAACTGAGGGAAAGTAGGAGTAGCGAAAAGGAAGAAAGTGAAAGGGGAATAGAAGCGCAAACGGTGGCGTCAAAAAACGGATAAAGGAAGTAGAAAAGTCAGAGAGAATAAGGAGAGAAGATTAAGAAGATAGATGGAAGATAGCTTCTGGAATGTGGCAGGACTAGCAAATAAAGACAAACAGTTCTGGGAAGTAATCAAAGAATGGGAAGTGGTAGTGATGATAGAAACGTGGTTAGAGGAAAAGAACTGGGAGAAATGGAAAGCAAAATTGCCAAAGGGGTATAAGTGGATGAGACAGAGAGCAAAAAAGAAGAACAAGAAGGGAAGAGCAATGGGAGGGATGATGATGGGGATTAGAGAAGAAATGGCTATGGATGGTGAGGATAGTCAGGAAAAGGAAGAAGGAATAATGAGCAGGAAAGTAAAAGCAGGGAAGGACCAATGGGTTATAACGGGTGATTTTTTAAGAGGTTTAGAACTTTTTTTAAAAAAAAAACACAAAAAATTTGAAAAAATGAATGAAATATTTATTTGAATCGATAGTTTGAACTTTGCAATTTAATGTTTAAAGATAATTTCATGCAAATGTTGACCGCGGCTGCGTCTCAGGTAGCCCATCCGCTGAGTCCAATTTTGGCATACTCTTTCACACATATCGGCCGGTATCTCACGAATGAATGCATGGATGTTGGCTTCCAGTGCGTCAATCGAAGCGGGCTTGTCCCTATAGACATTAGCCTTGACATACCCCCACAAAAAATAGTCTAATGGTGTCAAATCGCACGATCTAGGCGGCCAATTGACCGGCCCGAAACGTGAAATTAACTGTTCACCAAACTCGCCTCGCAATTGCGCCATTGTTTCGCGTGCTGTGTGGCATGTGGCACCGTCTTGTTGAAACCACATATCATGCAAGTCAAGAACTTCCATTTCGGGCAAAAAAAAGTTTGTTATAATCGCGAATCGACATTTCGCAGTCTTCTGTCACACTAGCTGATACGGCCGCAATATTTTCTTCACTACGCACAGTACGTAAACGTGTTGGTGGTTTAATGTCCAACAAAGTAAATTTGGTAGCAAATTTGGTCACAATCTTCCGAATAGACTGCTCAGAAGGTCGAGAATGCCGACCATAAAATGGAAGCAGCGCGCGATGAACATTTCGAACCGAGCACGAATTTTGATAGTAAAATTCAATAATTTGCAAGCGTTGTTCATTTGTAAGACGATCCATGGTTAAATTGCAAACCAAACTGAAGCTTTTTGACAGTGACACAAGGTACTAAACACACGTCAGCTGTCAAAACCAGTGTTGCCAAAACCAAACCAGCTAAAAAATCACCCGTTAGTAGCAACGTACGTAAATGGGGACATAGATAAGAAATTGGAAAGCCTACGAAGGTGGATGGAGAGGCAATCAGAAGAAGAAAGAGTGATAATAGGAGGGGCCTTCAACGCGAGAACAGGACTAGAGGGTGGGAAAGTGAGGGATACGGAAGACGAAGAGGGTGGGAGAAGGTCGAAAGATAAAAAATTCAACGCCAAAGGAAGGAAGCTAACGCAAATGATAAGAGAATTAGGGTGGGAAATTTTTAACCGGAATATAGAGGGGGATGAGGAGGGAGAGTTCACGTACACAGGAGGTAGAGGGGAGACAGTAATAGATTATGTATTGGGGGACGAGAGGGCAAGAGGCGGGATAGAAAGGATGGAAGTAGCAGATAGAGTAGAGTCAGATCATCATCCATTGGTGGTCACGATGAAAAAAGGAAGAAGGAGAAAGAGAGAGAAAGTAAAGGAGGTTAAAAGAATAAATTAAATTAAATTAAATTAAATTAAATTAAATTAAATTAAATTAAATTAAATTAAATTAAATTAAATTAAATTAAATTAAATTAAATTAAATTAAATTAAATTAAATTAAATTAAATTAAATTAAATTAAATTAAATTAAATTAAATTAAATTAAATTAAATTAAATTAAATTAAATTAAATTAAATTAAATTAAATTAAATTAAATTAAATTAAATTAAATTAAATTAAATTAAATTAAATTAAATTAAATTAAATTAAATTAAATTAAATTAAATTAAATTAAATTAAATTAAATTAAATTAAATTAAATTAAATTAAATTAAATTAAATTAAATTAAATTAAATTAAATTAAATTAAATTAAATTAAATTAAATTAAATTAAATTAAATTAAATTAAATTAAATTAAATTAAATTAAATTAAATTAAATTAAATTAAATTAAATTAAATTAAATTAAATTAAATTAAATTAAATTAAATTAAATTAAATTAAATTAAATTAAATTAAATTAAATTAAATTAAATTAAATTAAATTAAATTAAATTAAATTAAATTAAATTAAATTAAATTAAATTAAATTAAATTAAATTAAATTAAATTAAATTAAATTAAATTAAATTAAATTAAATTAAATTAAATTAAATTAAATTAAATTAAATTAAATTAAATTAAATTAAATTAAATTAAATTAAATTAAATTAAATTAAATTAAATTAAATTAAATTAAATTAAATTAAATTAAATTAAATTAAATTAAATTAAATTAAATTAAATTAAATTAAATTAAATTAAATTAAATTAAATTAAATTAAATTAAATTAAATTAAATTAAATTAAATTAAATTAAATTAAATTAAATTAAATTAAATTAAATTAAATTAAATTAAATTAAATTAAATTAAATTAAATTAAATTAAATTAAATTAAATTAAATTAAATTAAATTAAATTAAATTAAATTAAATTAAATTAAATTAAATTAAATTAAATTAAATTAAATTAAATTAAATTAAATTAAATTAAATTAAATTAAATTAAATTAAATTAAATTAAATTAAATTAAATTAAATTAAATTAAATTAAATTAAATTAAATTAAATTAAATTAAATTAAATTAAATTAAATTAAATTAAATTAAATTAAATTAAATTAAATTAAATTAAATTAAATTAAATTAAATTAAATTAAATTAAATTAAATTAAATTAAATTAAATTAAATTAAATTAAATTAAATTAAATTAAATTAAATTAAATTAAATTAAATTAAATTAAATTAAATTAAATTAAATTAAATTAAATTAAATTAAATTAAATTAAATTAAATTAAATTAAATTAAATTAAATTAAATTAAATTAAATTAAATTAAATTAAATTAAATTAAATTAAATTAAATTAAATTAAATTAAATTAAATTAAATTAAATTAAATTAAATTAAATTAAATTAAATTAAATTAAATTAAATTAAATTAAATTAAATTAAATTAAATTAAATTAAATTAAATTAAATTAAATTAAATTAAATTAAATTAAATTAAATTAAATTAAATTAAATTAAATTAAATTAAATTAAATTAAATTAAATTAAATTAAATTAAATTAAATTAAATTAAATTAAATTAAATTAAATTAAATTAAATTAAATTAAATTAAATTAAATTAAATTAAATTAAATTAAATTAAATTAAATTAAATTAAATTAAATTAAATTAAATTAAATTAAATTAAATTAAATTAAATTAAATTAAATTAAATTAAATTAAATTAAATTAAATTAAATTAAATTAAATTAAATTAAATTAAATTAAATTAAATTAAATTAAATTAAATTAAATTAAATTAAATTAAATTAAATTAAATTAAATTAAATTAAATTAAATTAAATTAAATTAAATTAAATTAAATTAAATTAAATTAAATTAAATTAAATTAAATTAAATTAAATTAAATTAAATTAAATTAAATTAAATTAAATTAAATTAAATTAAATTAAATTAAATTAAATTAAATTAAATTAAATTAAATTAAATTAAATTAAATTAAATTAAATTAAATTAAATTAAATTAAATTAAATTAAATTAAATTAAATTAAATTAAATTAAATTAAATTAAATTAAATTAAATTAAATTAAATTAAATTAAATTAAATTAAATTAAATTAAATTAAATTAAATTAAATTAAATTAAATTAAATTAAATTAAATTAAATTAAATTAAATTAAATTAAATTAAATTAAATTAAATTAAATTAAATTAAATTAAATTAAATTAAATTAAATTAAATTAAATTAAATTAAATTAAATTAAATTAAATTAAATTAAATTAAATTAAATTAAATTAAATTAAATTAAATTAAATTAAATTAAATTAAATTAAATTAAATTAAATTAAATTAAATTAAATTAAATTAAATTAAATTAAATTAAATTAAATTAAATTAAATTAAATTAAATTAAATTAAATTAAATTAAATTAAATTAAATTAAATTAAATTAAATTAAATTAAATTAAATTAAATTAAATTAAATTAAATTAAATTAAATTAAATTAAATTAAATTAAATTAAATTAAATTAAATTAAATTAAATTAAATTAAATTAAATTAAATTAAATTAAATTAAATTAAATTAAATTAAATTAAATTAAATTAAATTAAATTAAATTAAATTAAATTAAATTAAATTAAATTAAATTAAATTAAATTAAATTAAATTAAATTAAATTAAATTAAATTAAATTAAATTAAATTAAATTAAATTAAATTAAATTAAATTAAATTAAATTAAATTAAATTAAATTAAATTAAATTAAATTAAATTAAATTAAATTAAATTAAATTAAATTAAATTAAATTAAATTAAATTAAATTAAATTAATAATTTAATTTAAATTTAATTTAATTTAATTTTATTTTATTTTATTTTATTTTATTTAATTAAATAAATAAAATACAATAAAGAAAATAAATAGGAAAGTCAGAGGTGACAGATTACATGGCGGACAAAAGAGTAGAAAATAATGAAGAAGAATCAAAGAAGAGAGGAAGGCCAACAAATCTGGAAAGACTGTCAAAGGGAAGAAATAGCAGCACGGGGTCGTGATATAGGTGATCTATGGAAAAGGAAAAGGGAACATACAGACGGAGTGGAGCAGGAGACGGAGGAGGGAATGGAAATAATTCAGGCAAGTAAGAAAGTTCCAAGATCACTTCAGAAGAAGGAGGGAGAGGGGTCAAGTTTGGAGAGGATATTAAGGGAGATGAGAAACGAATTCAAACATGAGACACAGGAAATAAAGCAAGAGATGAAAAAGATGAGAGTGGATATAAAGGAGGAACTGGGAAAAATGCGAGAAGAAATAATAAGAGGGGAAAAGGAGAGAGGAGAACTGAAAGTTGTGGTAAGAGGGCTCGCAAAAAGGGTAGAAGAATTGGAGAAAAGAGAACAAAATGTACGGGAAATTGAAGAGAGAGTAAAACAGTTTGAAGCGCAAAGCCGAGAAGGGGCATGTAAAATAAGTGAGGGAGAAGAGAAAGAGCACCTAGGGGAGAGGATGAAAGAAATGGAAGTAAAGATGGAAAAGCAAGAAAGAGAAAAAAGACGGCGTAATATAATAATTAAAAACTCGCAGATAAAAGGCACAATTCAAGAAACGGTGCAAAGAATATTCGAAAGGATAGGAGTACGAGGAGTAAGGATTGAGGAAGCGAAGGAGATCGGCAGGAGAGGATCAGACAGGAATGAAGGTATGATAGCTGTAAAGATGGAAACAATAGAGGGGAAAGCAGAGGTGATGAGGAAAAGAATTGAACTAAGCGGAAGGAGGGAGAGAATTGAAGAGGACCTTACGTGGAAAGAAAGGAGAATGCAATGGTTGATAAAGGAGCGAGCAGAAGAAGAGAAGAGAAAAGGGAAGTGGGTGAGGATAAGATATGGGAAACTGATAGTTAATGGGGAGATATGGGTTTGGGATGAAAAAAGGGAGGTTATAAGGAAAATAATGTATAGAGAGGGAGAAGAGGAGCAACAACTGAGGGAAAGTAGGAGTAGCGAAAAGGAAGAAAGTGAAAGGGGAATAGAAGCGCAAACGGTGGCGTCAAAAAACGGATAAAGGAAGTAGAAAAGTCAGAGAGAATAAGGAGAGAAGATTAAGAAGATAGATGGAAGATAGCTTCTGGAATGTGGCAGGACTAGCAAATAAAGACAAACAGTTCTGGGAAGTAATCAAAGAATGGGAAGTGGTAGTGATGATAGAAACGTGGTTAGAGGAAAAGAACTGGGAGAAATGGAAAGCAAAATTGCCAAAGGGGTATAAGTGGATGAGACAGAGAGCAAAAAAGAAGAACAAGAAGGGAAGAGCAATGGGAGGGATGATGATGGGGATTAGAGAAGAAATGGCTATGGATGGTGAGGATAGTCAGGAAAAGGAAGAAGGAATAATGAGCAGGAAAGTAAAAGCAGGGAAGGACCAATGGGTTATAACGGGTGATTTTTTAAGAGGTTTAGAACTTTTAAAAAAAAAAAAACACAAAAAATTTGAAAAAATGAATGAAATATTTATTTGAATCGATAGTTTGAACTTTGCAATTTAATGTTTAAAGATAATTTCATGCAAATGTTGACCGCGGCTGCGTCTCAGGTAGCCCATCCGCTGAGTCCAATTTTGGCATACTCTTTCACACATATCGGCCGGTATCTCACGAATGAATGCATGGATGTTGGCTTCCAGTGCGTCAATCGAAGCGGGCTTGTCCCTATAGACATTAGCCTTGACATACCCCCACAAAAAATAGTCTAATGGTGTCAAATCGCACGATCTAGGCGGCCAATTGACCGGCCCGAAACGTGAAATTAACTGTTCACCAAACTCGCCTCGCAATTGCGCCATTGTTTCGCGTGCTGTGTGGCATGTGGCACCGTCTTGTTGAAACCACATATCATGCAAGTCAAGAACTTCCATTTCGGGCAAAAAAAAGTTTGTTATAATCGCGAATCGACATTTCGCAGTCTTCTGTCACACTAGCTGATACGGCCGCAATATTTTCTTCACTACGCACAGTACGTAAACGTGTTGGTGGTTTAATGTCCAACAAAGTAAATTTGGTAGCAAATTTGGTCACAATCTTCCGAATAGACTGCTCAGAAGGTCGAGAATGCCGACCATAAAATGGAAGCAGCGCGCGATGAACATTTCGAACCGAGCACGAATTTTGATAGTAAAATTCAATAATTTGCAAGCGTTGTTCATTTGTAAGACGATCCATGGTTAAATTGCAAACCAAACTGAAGCTTTTTGACAGTGACACAAGGTACTAAACACACGTCAGCTGTCAAAACCAGTGTTGCCAAAACCAAACCAGCTAAAAAATCACCCGTTAGTAGCAACGTACGTAAATGGGGACATAGATAAGAAATTGGAAAGCCTACGAAGGTGGATGGAGAGGCAATCAGAAGAAGAAAGAGTGATAATAGGAGGGGCCTTCAACGCGAGAACAGGACTAGAGGGTGGGAAAGTGAGGGATACGGAAGACGAAGAGGGTGGGAGAAGGTCGAAAGATAAAAAATTCAACGCCAAAGGAAGGAAGCTAACGCAAATGATAAGAGAATTAGGGTGGGAAATTTTTAACCGGAATATAGAGGGGGATGAGGAGGGAGAGTTCACGTACACAGGAGGTAGAGGGGAGACAGTAATAGATTATGTATTGGGGGACGAGAGGGCAAGAGGCGGGATAGAAAGGATGGAAGTAGCAGATAGAGTAGAGTCAGATCATCATCCATTGGTGGTCACGATGAAAAAAGGAAGAAGGAGAAAGAGAGAGAAAGTAAAGGAGGTTAAAAGAATAAATTAAATTAAATTAAATTAAATTAAATTAAATTAAATTAAATTAAATTAAATTAAATTAAATTAAATTAAATTAAATTAAATTAAATTAAATTAAATTAAATTAAATTAAATTAAATTAAATTAAATTAAATTAAATTAAATTAAATTAAATTAAATTAAATTAAATTAAATTAAATTAAATTAAATTAAATTAAATTAAATTAAATTAAATTAAATTAAATTAAATTAAATTAAATTAAATTAAATTAAATTAAATTAAATTAAATTAAATTAAATTAAATTAAATTAAATTAAATTAAATTAAATTAAATTAAATTAAATTAAATTAAATTAAATTAAATTAAATTAAATTAAATTAAATTAAATTAAATTAAATTAAATTAAATTAAATTAAATTAAATTAAATTAAATTAAATTAAATTAAATTAAATTAAATTAAATTAAATTAAATTAAATTAAATTAAATTAAATTAAATTAAATTAAATTAAATTAAATTAAATTAAATTAAATTAAATTAAATTAAATTAAATTAAATTAAATTAAATTAAATTAAATTAAATTAAATTAAATTAAATTAAATTAAATTAAATTAAATTAAATTAAATTAAATTAAATTAAATTAAATTAAATTAAATTAAATTAAATTAAATTAAATTAAATTAAATTAAATTAAATTAAATTAAATTAAATTAAATTAAATTAAATTAAATTAAATTAAATTAAATTAAATTAAATTAAATTAAATTAAATTAAATTAAATTAAATTAAATTAAATTAAATTAAATTAAATTAAATTAAATTAAATTAAATTAAATTAAATTAAATTAAATTAAATTAAATTAAATTAAATTAAATTAAATTAAATTAAATTAAATTAAATTAAATTAAATTAAATTAAATTAAATTAAATTAAATTAAATTAAATTAAATTAAATTAAATTAAATTAAATTAAATTAAATTAAATTAAATTAAATTAAATTAAATTAAATTAAATTAAATTAAATTAAATTAAATTAAATTAAATTAAATTAAATTAAATTAAATTAAATTAAATTAAATTAAATTAAATTAAATTAAATTAAATTAAATTAAATTAAATTAAATTAAATTAAATTAAATTAAATTAAATTAAATTAAATTAAATTAAATTAAATTAAATTAAATTAAATTAAATTAAATTAAATTAAATTAAATTAAATTAAATTAAATTAAATTAAATTAAATTAAATTAAATTAAATTAAATTAAATTAAATTAAATTAAATTAAATTAAATTAAATTAAATTAAATTAAATTAAATTAAATTAAATTAAATTAAATTAAATTAAATTAAATTAAATTAAATTAAATTAAATTAAATTAAATTAAATTAAATTAAATTAAATTAAATTAAATTAAATTAAATTAAATTAAATTAAATTAAATTAAATTAAATTAAATTAAATTAAATTAAATTAAATTAAATTAAATTAAATTAAATTAAATTAAATTAAATTAAATTAAATTAAATTAAATTAAATTAAATTAAATTAAATTAAATTAAATTAAATTAAATTAAATTAAATTAAATTAAATTAAATTAAATTAAATTAAATTAAATTAAATTAAATTAAATTAAATTAAATTAAATTAAATTAAATTAAATTAAATTAAATTAAATTAAATTAAATTAAATTAAATTAAATTAAATTAAATTAAATTAAATTAAATTAAATTAAATTAAATTAAATTAAATTAAATTAAATTAAATTAAATTAAATTAAATTAAATTAAATTAAATTAAATTAAATTAAATTAAATTAAATTAAATTAAATTAAATTAAATTAAATTAAATTAAATTAAATTAAATTAAATTAAATTAAATTAAATTAAATTAAATTAAATTAAATTAAATTAAATTAAATTAAATTAAATTAAATTAAATTAAATTAAATTAAATTAAATTAAATTAAATTAAATTAAATTAAATTAAATTAAATTAAATTAAATTAAATTAAATTAAATTAAATTAAATTAAATTAAATTAAATTAAATTAAATTAAATTAAATTAAATTAAATTAAATTAAATTAAATTAAATTAAATTAAATTAAATTAAATTAAATTAAATTAAATTAAATTAAATTAAATTAAATTAAATTAAATTAAATTAAATTAAATTAAATTAAATTAAATTAAATTAAATTAAATTAAATTAAATTAAATTAAATTAAATTAAATTAAATTAAATTAAATTAAATTAAATTAAATTAAATTAAATTAAATTAAATTAAATTAAATTAAATTAAATTAAATTAAATTAAATTAAATTAAATTAAATTAAATTAAATTAAATTAAATTAAATTAAATTAAATTAAATTAAATTAAATTAAATTAAATTAAATTAAATTAAATTAAATTAAATTAAATTAAATTAAATTAAATTAAATTAAATTAAATTAAATTAAATTAAATTAAATTAAATTAAATTAAATTAAATTAAATTAAATTAAATTAAATTAAATTAAATTAAATTAAATTAAATTAAATTAAATTAAATTAAATTAAATTAAATTAAATTAAATTAAATTAAATTAAATTAAATTAAATTAAATTAAATTAAATTAAATTAAATTAAATTAAATTAAATTAAATTAAATTAAATTAAATTAAATTAAATTAAATTAAATTAAATTAAATTAAATTAAATTAAATTAAATTAAATTAAATTAAATTAAATTAAATTAAATTAAATTAAATTAAATTAAATTAAATTAAATTAAATTAAATTAAATTAAATTAAATTAAATTAAATTAAATTAAATTAAATTAAATTAAATTAAATTAAATTAAATTAAATTAAATTAAATTAAATTAAATTAAATTAAATTAAATTAAATTAAATTAAATTAAATTAAATTAAATTAAATTAAATTAAATTAAATTAAATTAAATTAAATTAAATTAAATTAAATTAAATTAAATTAAATTAAATTAAATTAAATTAAATTAAATTAAATTAAATTAAATTAAATTAAATTAAATTAAATTAAATTAAATTAAATTAAATTAAATTAAATTAAATTAAATTAAATTAAATTAAATTAAATTAAATTAAATTAAATTAAATTAAATTAAATTAAATTAAATTAAATTAAATTAAATTAAATTAAATTAAATTAAATTAAATTAAATTAAATTAAATTAAATTAAATTAAATTAAATTAAATTAAATTAAATTAAATTAAATTAAATTAAATTAAATTAAATTAAATTAAATTAAATTAAATTAAATTAAATTAAATTAAATTAAATTAAATTAAATTAAATTAAATTAAATTAAATTAAATTAAATTAAATTAAATTAAATTAAATTAAATTAAATTAAATTAAATTAAATTAAATTAAATTAAATTAAATTAAATTAAATTAAATTAAATTAAATTAAATTAAATTAAATTAAATTAAATTAAATTAAATTAAATTAAATTAAATTAAATTAAATTAAATTAAATTAAATTAAATTAAATTAAATTAAATTAAATTAAATTAAATTAAATTAAATTAAATTAAATTAAATTAAATTAAATTAAATTAAATTAAATTAAATTAAATTAAATTAAATTAAATTAAATTAAATTAAATTAAATTAAATTAAATTAAATTAAATTAAATTAAATTAAATTAAATTAAATTAAATTAAATTAAATTAAATTAAATTAAATTAAATTAAATTAAATTAAATTAAATTAAATTAAATTAAATTAAATTAAATTAAATTAAATTAAATTAAATTAAATTAAATTAAATTAAATTAAATTAAATTAAATTAAATTAAATTAAATTAAATTAAATTAAATTAAATTAAATTAAATTAAATTAAATTAAATTAAATTAAATTAAATTAAATTAAATTAAATTAAATTAAATTAAATTAAATTAAATTAAATTAAATTAAATTAAATTAAATTAAATTAAATTAAATTAAATTAAATTAAATTAAATTAAATTAAATTAAATTAAATTAAATTAAATTAAATTAAATTAAATTAAATTAAATTAAATTAAATTAAATTAAATTAAATTAAATTAAATTAAATTAAATTAAATTAAATTAAATTAAATTAAATTAAATTAAATTAAATTAAATTAAATTAAATTAAATTAAATTAAATTAAATTAAATTAAATTAAATTAAATTAAATTAAATTAAATTAAATTAAATTAAATTAAATTAAATTAAATTAAATTAAATTAAATTAAATTAAATTAAATTAAATTAAATTAAATTAAATTAAATTAAATTAAATTAAATTAAATTAAATTAAATTAAATTAAATTAAATTAAATTAAATTAAATTAAATTAAATTAAATTAAATTAAATTAAATTAAATTAAATTAAATTAAATTAAATTAAATTAAATTAAATTAAATTAAATTAAATTAAATTAAATTAAATTAAATTAAATTAAATTAAATTAAATTAAATTAAATTAAATTAAATTAAATTAAATTAAATTAAATTAAATTAAATTAAATTAAATTAAATTAAATTAAATTAAATTAAATTAAATTAAATTAAATTAAATTAAATTAAATTAAATTAAATTAAATTAAATTAAATTAAATTAAATTAAATTAAATTAAATTAAATTAAATTAAATTAAATTAAATTAAATTAAATTAAATTAAATTAAATTAAATTAAATTAAATTAAATTAAATTAAATTAAATTAAATTAAATTAAATTAAATTAAATTAAATTAAATTAAATTAAATTAAATTAAATTAAATTAAATTAAATTAAATTAAATTAAATTAAATTAAATTAAATTAAATTAAATTAAATTAAATTAAATTAAATTAAATTAAATTAAATTAAATTAAATTAAATTAAATTAAATTAAATTAAATTAAATTAAATTAAATTAAATTAAATTAAATTAAATTAAATTAAATTAAATTAAATTAAATTAAATTAAATTAAATTAAATTAAATTAAATTAAATTAAATTAAATTAAATTAAATTAAATTAAATTAAATTAAATTAAATTAAATTAAATTAAATTAAATTAAATTAAATTAAATTAAATTAAATTAAATTAAATTAAATTAAATTAAATTAAATTAAATTAAATTAAATTAAATTAAATTAAATTAAATTAAATTAAATTAAATTAAATTAAATTAAATTAAATTAAATTAAATTATATTAAATTAAATTAAATTAAATTAAAAATTAAATTAAATTAAAAATTAAATTAAATTAAAAATTAAATTAAATTAAATTAAATTAAATTAAATTAAATTAAATTAAATTAAATTAAATTAATAATTTAATTTAAATTTAATTTAATTTAATTTTATTTTATTTTATTTTATTTAATTAAATAAATAAAATACAATAAAGAAAATAAATAGGAAAGTCAGAGGTGACAGATTACATGGCGGACAAAAGAGTAGAAAATAATGAAGAGGAATCAAAGAAGAGAGGAAGGCCAACAAATCTGGAAAGACTGTCAAAGGGAAGAAATAGCAGCACGGGGTCGTGATATAGGTGATCTATGGAAAAGGAAAAGGGAACATACAGACGGAGTGGAGCAGGAGACGGAGGAGGGAATGGAAATAATTCAGGCAAGTAAGAAAGTTCCAAGATCACTTCAGAAGAAGGAGGGAGAGGGGTCAAGTTTGGAGAGGATATTAAGGGAGATGAGAAACGAATTCAAACATGAGACACAGGAAATAAAGCAAGAGATGAAAAAGATGAGAGTGGATATAAAGGAGGAACTGGGAAAAATGCGAGAAGAAATAATAAGAGGGGAAAAGGAGAGAGGAGAACTGAAAGTTGTGGTAAGAGGGCTCGCAAAAAGGGTAGAAGAATTGGAGAAAAGAGAACAAAATGTACGGGAAATTGAAGAGAGAGTAAAACAGTTTGAAGCGCAAAGCCGAGAGGGGGCATGTAAAATAAGTGAGGGAGAAGAGAAAGAGCACCTAGGGGAGAGGATGAAAGAAATGGAAGTAAAGATGGAAAAGCAAGAAAGAGAAAAAAGACGGCGTAATATAATAATTAAAAACTCGCAGATAAAAGGCACAATTCAAGAAACGGTGCAAAGAATATTCGAAAGGATAGGAGTACGAGGAGTAAGGATTGAGGAAGCGAAGGAGATCGGCAGGAGAGGATCAGACAGGAATGAAGGTATGATAGCTGTAAAGATGGAAACAATAGAGGGGAAAGCAGAGGTGATGAGGAAAAGAATTGAACTAAGCGGAAGGAGGGAGAGAATTGAAGAGGACCTTACGTGGAAAGAAAGGAGAATGCAATGGTTGATAAAGGAGCGAGCAGAAGAAGAGAAGAGAAAAGGGAAGTGGGTGAGGATAAGATATGGGAAACTGATAGTTAATGGGGAGATATGGGTTTGGGATGAAAAAAGGGAGGTTATAAGGAAAATAATGTATAGAGAGGGAGAACAGGAGCAACAATTACTGAGGGA